>JAULKJ010286272.1:0-12693 GCA_032355405.1 Rubia balearica | reverse complement strand
TGGAGACCACATTGTCAGACAAAGACTAAATATCATAATACAAAACACAGGGCAAGGAGAAATTTGAAGAAGTATATTGTACAACACAAGCATACCCGCGATAGTAAATGTGCACCTCCTAGAAGCCGTTCTAGGAAATTGAATTTACCACTATCACACTTCCTCCTCTTCAAACTAATACCCACAAAACATGAACATATGCATTAAAAAATGCAACTTAGACTACTCAGGTCAAATTACCTCAAAAACAAAAGGAACATATATTGTGCATGAAATCAATTTAAGGATAACAGGCCTCCTTACTAAAAAAAACTATCAATCATATGCTTACTGAGCTACCAAAACAATGTAAAAGCTGGGAAAAAAATTCCTCATCTCATTCATACCTCTCCAAAAGCTGTACTTTTTGCTTAGGCTTTTTCACATGGATCACCAAAGAGCAAGAATTCAGGATTTCCTCCAATTTTGTAGACTGCAAGAGGTTCAAATTCCTTCTAATCTGTCATCAAAATTACTATCAATAAAACCTTTACAAAACACTCATAGAGAGAGCTTGAAAGTGAATAATCACCTTGAGAAGGTACTGGAAATAAGAGCACCTTATGTGCTGATTCTTGTTCTTGTACACAATCCTTTCGAAGATGCCGCATTCCGTTTTCAGCTGTTCCAAAAACGATTTCAATCTCTCTTCGATTTTTTTGATTTCTGAGCACATTGTTCTGAGTGGCGCCGCCGCAATGAGTGGTAGCCGCCGCCGCAATCTGTGCAAACGGCGCATGCACAGATTATCAAATCAAAAGTCATTGCAACCTCAAAAACCAAAACATAGAAAAAAACAAATGTGGACGCATCGCAAGAACTGCATTTACAACCCGAAAGGTCCTAAAATGAATTTCAATCTCACTCTTAGAAGATAAACCATAAACCCTAATTACAAAATCCAAACCAAAATTTAGAAACAAATTTAAATCACACACTAGGAATATAAATCCATGAACCTTAAATAAATAAACGAAAAGAAGCAAAACCTTTCTGGATGTTGTAGCCGGCGAGAGTACATCCATTCTCGAGTTGCTTTCCGGCGAAAATCAACCTCTGCTGATCCGGAGGAATCCCTAAACCAACAAAGGAACACATTAATCAACATACAAACACATTAATCAACAAACGAACGCACTAATCAACAAACGAACGCATTAATCCACAAACAAACACATAAATCAACAAACTGATCCCCTTGATCCCCTTCAAGGAGATGATGTACAGGTTCATCGCTCCGATGAACAAGAAAATGGCGAAGAAGTTAGTTCTGATTAAAAAGAAGTTAGTTTAAACATGAAATCAAACATTATGCAGAGATCTAACACGGAAAGAATCCATTTCTGGAGATGGACATCTGTCCGCAAGTGGAAAGGTGGAGAATGAGTGGTGAAGAAAGAAAGTAGTGTCGGTGAAGGGATAAGGCATCCATTATTGAAGCCTGCAGAAGATAAGGAAAATTGCACAGAAAACCCCTCATCATAACCATATTTGCAAAAGCACCCCTGGACAACCAACGACGAAAATGTGGCAAATGTCCCACATTATAGTTTACATATAGATAAGCAGTTATAGCCGCAGCCTACCCTCTCTGTAAACACTACTTCTTCCCCCCTCCAATCTTCCTTTTTCTTCTTTGCAGGGGATGGGAAAACAATAATTTTTTAACTGATATTGTTTGAGTATTTATATTTTTGAATAAGTATGGATTATTTTCATACATTAGTATTGTTCTTTGACTTGATAGATTAGATTTTTGTGTTCACAATGAATGATCACTTGATTTAATTGATTGCGTCGATGTTTTGTTCTCGATTTGGTTGTATAGATCGTGGTTTTGCAATTTTGTTTGTGTTTTTTATTACAGTTTTCGTTTTGATCTGTATTTTTCAACGTGTTTACGTATAGCTCGAACAACATAGATCGTGCTTTGGATCAAGTGGTGTTACAATTCTTGAAAAACCCTATTTGGCGAAGTGATTTATGCTGATACACTCATCTTTGCCAAGAGATCATGATTTTTGCGGGAAGCAAGTTTAATAGAATATTAGATAAATTAGAATCAGGTTAAAAAACGAATACCCTTTGTACTCAGTATATATATCAATACACACAGCCACAATTATTTGTGGGTTTCATGGTAGCAAAGTTAATATCTCGATGGCGATATTACAGTTTTTATTTGATCCCTGATATGTAATAATAAAGACGACCAGTTTTGTTGACATGTAATTTAGATATTCTTGGAATATATTAGTTATTGTTTGAGTTTAGTTAAATTGAATTTCAATTTCATTTATTATAATCGCCACTGAGAGTTTTTCGAGCTCCTATACATAATTATTTTTTAAAAAATAGTTACAAGGAGTTTCAAAATATCAGAAACTGATTCGGACCGCGGTGATGATCGAATTACTAATATCCCAAATATAGTGCTTATTTTAACAGGGTCCTCAACAAATGAAATCACGGAATGATTTCATTACATGAGAAGTGGAATACGTAATTAGGATATACTTATTGACACAATATATTCAAAGGAAAAACAGTTATTCGATAATTTTTCTTTATAAAATTTTACAATAGTTCAATGACGTGCCTATAGTCTCACATTCCATCACTTGATTCCAATATTCTTCTCAAATATCTGGGGAAAAAAGAAGCTAATTCAAAGGAATGAGCCCATACTCAGTGAGACCTCAATGGTTTAGAAATATTTACCAACTGATATTATATTATCATATAACACATGGAAAGGGAGAAAAATAAACATACATTTCATATAAAGGATAGAGAGAGGAGTATACATAGCAATCCATCGAGTCTCTATATGAGACTACAGTTGGATTCCTAATTTTGCTCCAACTACCTGCAAGCAATTATTACATCAAAGTATCGAGAAAGAGAGATCTCAAGGATCAATATCGACAACTCACGCCCATAAAGCAAGCAAGAATTGTGTGCAACAAGCGGTACATCTCGAGAGTACGAACAAAACCTTCTTAAAATCTAACCGAACAATCTAGCCCATTGTTGACTCGTCGATTTCAAAGCTAAGCAGGGTTTGGGGCAACCCTATCAAGCAAGTAATTGGTACGGTGCGTTCATGTACACAACCATCCAATGTCAAGTTCAAACAAGTAATTGGTCCAAAGTGATCACGCGTGCAACTGGTCAATATCAAGTTCGAGAAAATAGAATTCAAGCAAGCAATTGATTCAAGAAATCAATTATACACACAACCAATTATCATATTATGTTTAACCAAGTAATCAAGTACACCAAAACTAAGGTAACGAAATCATGAAGTAAAGGATCAATCACATATGGATGTGTAAAAGCATGATAATCTGATAACAAAATATCACAAACCATCACCATGACTAGTTCATTTAGTTGAATTAAAACAAAAGAAAATAATGTGTCTCTCCAATGAGATTACTCACAGATTCTATATGTCCGCATGTGAAAATATCTACAATATAATAAAAGAATATACGATAAACAGTTATACTTATGGCATTATAATAATTTTATTCTAACAATATTTCTTGTAAAAATCCAATGATATTAGTTAATAACTTATTCAATTTTTTTAAAGATAAATTTCTCTAATCTTCCTATTATTTCCATTCTAACTCTACATGCCTTATAGGCCTATACTACAAAGAACATGTTATTGCCTTGTTATACTTTCCGTCCCCTTTTCAATCTTCATTTATTAATAATATATATTTTTCTTATATTTAAACTGCAATTGACTAGCATTATGATATGCTATATTAGTAATACTGAATGTTCACAACTACAATTAACGAAGTACTCATTTCAAATAGTAACATATTATCATATCCCAATAAGCATTTCTTAGATGTGTATTACCCTTAAGGGTATAATAAATTCAGTATGGGGCTACGTAGTGTTTTAAATGAACTATCATCAGTTGCTCTGATAGTACACTAATAGTGCTGGGTCCAAACGCCCCTTTATGCCGGCCCAGGCCCACTGAATTGCCTTTTGGTTTATATCCTTTGCGTAATAGTCATTGGGTCGGCCTTGGAAGAAAGCCTAGTACTGGCTCCACAAGAAAATAAACACAGTTGTCCTACCTAATCCTACATGTTTTTAGCATGCCGACCTATATAAGGAAAAATGTAACACTATGCACTCAACTATTCATTCTTAATTCCAAGGAAGATATCTGACTTTACCATTGGAGCTTTTTCCCACAGACACCTCCGAGGGCTTTGTCTTGCAGATCCCGACCAAGCAAGCTTGATAATTATCTCCGGCGGTTCCTTAGGGGATCAAGTTGTCATGCCAGTGGGACCGTCTAGTTAGATTTGTGAGCTTTGTTGTTCATATCCGATTCTACGATAAGCACATTGCATTCGAGGAGCGAACGAGTGAAATGCAGGAACCTAGATGCTAGTGAAGAAGTACAATCCCCTTAATGGGGAAAAAAGGGGCGAAAAACAAAGAAGGTGGAATATGATCCCCCAGTTCCTCAAAGCACTGTGGAAAACTTTTTGCAGTAGCTGTAGATCAGATCCCGACGACGGTGGTACTGGAGAGATCTCGGATCAAGGCAGCAGCACCCTCTAGGCGAATAGAGGTCAGTGCTGAATATTGGGTAGGAAGCATCAGAGCTCCTACCTCGCAAAGTCAGGCATACCATAAAAGGGAAGACGAGCCACAGTTCACAGAAGTTTCGACAAATTCGTAGGTCGAAGCGGCCGCTGGAGCCGCTCGAACAAACTGGGGTGCAGGAATTGCGCCACCTTTATCCAAGCAAGATCTGGCGTAGCTAGCACAAACCCTTAGAATTGCTGGTTTTCTAGTGGATCCTCCCGATGCTCTACCAAAGGATGATCCAGCAGCTGGTGTTGCTCCCACTTTCGATGCCCTTGATAATGCAGCTGAGGTTTCAGCTGCAAGCTACCTCAAGGATGTCCTGCCCAACAAACACATTAATAGGTGCTCAGGATCGACAACAATCTACATTTCCAATTTTGGGTCCAACGGTGGCCTATTTGATACCTATCTCGATCCGTTCATGCTGAACTTGAAGATCTCTCACTCGATGACCTGGCTCATAAAGCAGTACCCATGTCACGAGAGGGCCTCGAGGGGAGATCCATTTTATGACACTTAGCACCAAGGACAATAACAACTATATTACAATAATAAAATGACCATGGACTAGTTACATGACTTCAGATCAGATGTACCAGACCCTCACCATGGATTTCTCTCTTGTATCAAACCAATACATGGATCCACGCATAAGATGGAACGATGGCGATTCGAGCGGTGCCTGGACAAGGGACTTGGATCGATTGATAGACCTTTTGGGCCAAGCAACAACCTTCTCTTTTAGGTTGGAGATATTAACGACCGGTGGCCCACTGATGCAAAGCCACCCAAAGGGCTCCCTACCTACAATGGAGACACGGACCCTCGTAAGTTCATACAGACCTTCCTTAGTCTTATGAACTCGAGGAATTTCAATGAGCAGCTGATGTGTAAGCTGGCATGGAATTAACTCCGAGGAAAAGCCCAAGAGTGGTTCAACAAGTTGGGTAAAGGATCGTTGCACTCTTATAGATATTTTAAAAGAGCAGTACTGAGTCAATTCTTCCCAAAGAAACTATTCACTAAGACCCTAATCAAACTCTACTAAAGAAAACAGAGGCATGACGAATCGACTGAAGCATTCTACCAGCGATATATAGACGAGGGCAACCGTATAGAGAAGGAGCAATCCTAGGCTATTTGAACGAGATGGCTAACCTGAACTTGTATAAGATGTTAGTCTCGAAGATCCCAGAAACCTTGGAGTAGTTACAAGAAATTGTCAAGCAATACTCGGAGATCGAGGAAGCTACAAAGAAGAAAGAAGAAGGCAAAATATGGCTGAAAGGAGCGACAAATCATCGGAGCAAAGGTCAAGAAGGCCGGAGGCTTCAAGGTCAGGCTTCGAAGGGTATATCCATTTGACCAATTCTCAGACAGAAATACACTCTATGGTAATTAATCACCAAGTCTCAGGGCTGTTTAGGACAGGACACCTCCTCCCATCAAGGACTGTTCAGGACACCTCCCCCCATCAAGGACACATCCTCAAAGAGCTCCTCGAACAAATTCTGCGATCACCACAAGGATCATTGTCATGATAGAGAAGAATGCCAACACCTAAAATATGAGTTTGAAAGGTGTGCAAGAGAAGGTATCCTTCATGATTGTGTGGCAAAGTCAAAGGGGGATGGTCCCTCAAAGGGTAAATGAGGACATGACCCTGGAAGCCATACCAATGAAGCTCCATCCGAGGCTGTCGTGATCAACAGGGAAACAATAAGGAATGGGTTGAGGCTCATTGAATGGATAATGATGGGCCCTAACTGGAGGTTCTAATGAATGGAAACTGGGGGCGGGAGCAAATAGAGTGATCAACTTTATCATCGGAATTGACCCATTCCCTTCTTGGGTCATTAAACGAACCACAAAAGATCCACTAAAAACCTAAAAGGAGGCTACAATCAAAGATAAAGAATTTGTATTTCTGCTACAGTTCCTACTACTATTCTACTATCCAAAGGGTAGATAGTGGCAAGACCGGGGTCTCCCACAAAGATATTAGAGACCTAAGAGTCAACTAAAAACAATCTCAATTGGGTCGTCAATCCGATCACGCTTTAGGAATAGTCATGCTGGTAAGGCAGGCTTTGGGGGGGAGTTCTACCAAAAACTACCACCATACAAGTCAACAAAGAATAAAATATATAAACTAGCACTTGGAGAATATTTGCGTAACATGATCAATGTTGTTTTAATTCTCAATTCCATCACATACACGAACTACAAATCCATTATATGGTTTATGCACGTGGTGTGGTCGATGGTCAACACTTCTCCATACCTGTCACGTAGAGTGCACATGTAATTTTCCATCGGCACCACCTCCGTAATTAGGGGAGTGCAACAACAACCCTGCCTACTGTGCAGATCTGAATCTTCCCTGTGCTATTATGCTCCGGGAACTACACCGCGAATACTTATCCCTTGGCCCTAAAAGGCAAAAGGGGTGAAGTACCTTAACGATGGCTCTGGGGTTGGAAAGCTAGCCCTAGTTTGCTACTTTCTAACTATTGTATGGTTGATGGTAACGTTAACTTGGAAACCCACGTGCACACACCCACACGATTCTAGACTATCGTTACCCAAAGCACATCTAAGTTTCCTTCCCCGGGGGATATCAACAATTGCACCAACATGAAAGTAATAAGAACATGAAAGTGTGCCAATCTTAGTGTGAAAATCAAGAAATTAATAAGAACATGAAGGACAAGGCCACATAATAACCACATAGGTAGATCTAATGAATCTCACAAAACAAAAACTAAATCATGAATACAAATACAAACCATGAGTTAATCAACTACCTCCCACAAATAAATCCATGGAAAATATTGAGTTAAATTCCATGGGTCCAGGAAAATAAGAGAAAGAAAAGAGAAGAAAAGAAGAAAAAAGAAGGAAACGAGAAGAAAAGAGAAGGAAAAGAGAAGAAAAACTCTAGAGAGAGAGAGAAAATTCTCCTCTTCCTACCTACTTGGAAATAAAAGCTACATTATGCCTACTTATTCAACCCTAGAAGACTAAATGCTCCTATATAGTTATAGGGAATTGGACCTCAATGCCCAAAATAAGCCAAAAAGCCCTAGCAGCCGCAATTGGTGCGGGCAATGCCGTCTTGCACGAGTTGTACTCTGACGCAGGATATTCCGTTTAGCACATGCCATGCTCCGATGCGGGCTATGCCATTTGGCGCTGGCCGTGCTCTAACGCGGGTCATGCTGGAGGCTCCAGGAACGGGCCGTGCTGGCTATGTTTGGCATGAGCCGTGCTGGCCAGTGCAGACGATTAGCAGGACCTCCGTTCTTGAACTTCTGTTTGCGTGCCTCATGTTGTTTGCCATGGTCCATCGGCTAGAAACATTTTTTGATCAGTGGAATAGAGTTGGCTGTATTGTTCTTCGCACCCCGTGGGCTAGTCTTTGCATTTTTGGAGTTCAAATGATAAGGTCCATGTAAAATGACATGGTCCGTGTCCATGCTTAGCCTCACAAAGGGTTGAGGTGATATAGGATATTTTGTACCAAATGGCTGTTCCAAGAGGTTGTGGCACGACCATGCTAGTTCAAACCGCTTATTCTGTTCCAAACGGCTCGTGCTGGACGAAACGACTTGTGGTGGGAGGTTTGGTTTGTGCTGGAGGGTTTGACACGAGGTTTAGCTTTGTGCTGGAGGTCCCTGGCATATGGCTGGCCAGTCCTTATCCTTCCAAAATTTGTTTGCACCACTACAGATGAACCGCTTATCCAATTGAGAGTTCTCGTAGTTGATTTTATAGTGCTCAAGAAGACGAATCCAATGGTACAACCCATAGATGTTGATTCTTCTCGTATAGTTCCAAAACTTTGTACGAATCTCAGATCTCAATTTATTTGTTCCTTTGTCTTTCTTCTTTGACTCCTTTATCTTCTACCATGTTTTCACTTGGGGCCTTCTACTATTTACTACCACCCTTGCGGATCGGCTTCTATAAATTGTGCCAAAGTGCTCATGAGTAACCTATTTATAAGCTCACAAAAGAATATTTAGGCACTAGTGCGGACATAGTGTCCATTAGATCCAATTAAGTTTACAAAACTCGAGATTTAGATAAGGAAACCAAAAATGGTCATCTAAACCCTTTTTAATGCAAACCTAACTAAAAATAGCAATCAACTAAACAGAACATAATAACAAACGGCCTTTTACTACCAGCTGCAATTGCGTGTGGGCACTGCCATCTTGTACGCATCGTGCTTTGACGTGAGCCATGACGTCTAGCATGGGAGATGCTCTGATGCGGGCTATGCCGTCTGGTGCGAGCTGTGCATGACGTGGGCCGTTCTGTTTTACACGGTTTGTTCTTGAGGCTTTTGGAATGAGTCGTACTGGCTGCACCGGCCCGCTGAACCTCTGTTCTTGAACTTCTAATTGTGTGCCTCGTGTTGTTTGATCTGGCCCGTCGGCAGGAAACATTTTTTTATCAGTAGAATTGCGCGAGCCGTATTTTTCTTCGTACCCCGTGGGTTAGTTCAAATGACAGGGTTTATTTAAAATGGCACTGTCCGTGTCCATGCTTAGCCTCACAAAGGATTGGGGTGACACAGGCTATTTTGAACAAAATGGTTTGTGCCAAGGGGTTGGTATTGCTGTGTTGGTCAAAACAGCTCGTACTGGGCAAAGTAGCTCGTCTGGGAGGTTTGGTATTTACTAGAAGGGCTTGACACGAGGCTTAGCTTCGTGTTGGAGGTCCCTGGCACGATGCTGGCCAGTTCTTCTACTTCTAATTTTTTTTGCACCGCTATAGATGAGCTGCTAATCTGATTGAGAGTTCTTGTTGTTGATTTTATAGACTTAAAAAGACAAATCCAATGGTACAACCCATGGATGTAGCTTCTTCTCGTATAATTTCCAAAAACTATGTACAAATCTCGGATCTCAATTCCAAACAATAATAACAAATATGTCAAATGCATTGTTAACGCATGTATAAATGTGCGTATCAATCCCCCAACACTTAAACCTTTACCCATACTCGAGTAAACAATAACAAGAAAATATTCAAGAGGAATGTAGCATGCTGAGATAAGTTGACCAAAACATTCAACTTATTCCTAAACTACCCTAGTTCCCAAAGATTGTAATAATCTCACAACCTCATTCTCCCCGAAGATGTTAAAGTAACCTGTCCAACAAAAATCCTTCCAACAAAAAGGTAGAATAAATTGATAAGTGCTAAACTAGCTTACTCCAAATGCAATCCAAACAAGGTTACTGAAGAAACCGCCAAAGGTGGACAAAAGATGTTCAAATTTTTAGCTTCCGGTTTCTCTCCATTTCTCTCATTTTGCCTAGGAGCCCTTTCGGGTTTTCATCCTAGCATTCACACATGTGGAGCTCACTTCTCACCTTTTTCCACACAGTCTCTTATTTATGTCTTGGTTTTCCAACTTATCTGGGCCTAGCCTCTCATTTTTTCCCTAAGTTTCCCTTTTGGGTTTTCGACTTAGCCGGGTATATATATATATATATATATTTATATAAATTTCTCATTTTTTTCAAAATTTTCAAAATTGTCTTTAAAGGAGCTATTAGATACATGGAAACAACTAAAACTAATAAGTGTTATCTAATATCCTTCTCCACACTTAAAGCTTGTATTATAACCACTACCATGCACCACAAATTGAATAAAGAATTGAATCTCAATGGAGATTTACCTTTTAGGTTTCGATATGTGTGTTTCAAGAGTTTTGAGGGTAAGTGGGTTTGGGTGGTAATTTGGTGGTGGTAGGGAAGAAATGGTGATTGGGATATAGGAAGATAGGTGAGCTTTGCGGGTTGTGTACGTCTACACGCCCCATAAATTTGGGGGTTTGGTTCTCCTCATTGTCCACCATTTTGAGCCTCATGAACCTTGTATGTAAACAAAATCTCAAGTTCAACTAGGGATGGTTCATTTTTGGAATACTGGATTTCTAGTTGGCTTACTCTTTCAATCAAATCACTCACTTTCCCTTCAACTTTCTCAATGCTTGAGAAGATTTGAGTTCCCAAATCTCTGAAGTCACTATGCAATTATGATTACAGTAACTCACTACTCATATTCACGTTAGCTATAGCTTGTAAAATTTCTCCATAATCCGATTTGGAAACTATTTCTAGGGGTTGGGTTTGGGGAATTGTATAGGTGATGTGGTATTCCCAACCAATTAAAGTAACTGTTGTTCACCGTATATAGTCTCTCCCTGCAAAACAGATCCCAAAATCAATTCTGGGGAAAATACTTTGACGATGAAGTCAGTGCTTTTCCTTCAGAGAATAAGAATTTCTCAGTTTTGTTTACTTAACCAAGCCAGTGTTGCTCTCCTTGTATTTATTTATAGCTGATCATAGTCATGGCTCCACATTAATAGGGTTTAAGATAATGGATTGTATCGTGGTTACTACATTTTTAGTTCGTGGCTAAGTGCTGATCATAATTCCTTCTTTCTCGGTCTATGGTTGAATCCACTTAGACACAATTCTGTCTTTATTGGTTTGTGGTTGACTTGAACATTGAGCTGAACATTGTATACTTTATGTTGGTCCATTTGCGGTTGAAGATTGGACTGGGCCTGAAGGCCAGTAACCTCTTGCTCTTGTGCTAGGTATGCACCATAAGCCCCCTAGCCACGAAGCCAGTAAAACACGAAGGGATGACTGTGGTGTAAGATGTACACAAACTATTATTCTATTTATTCTTTGAACTGTAATAACATGTTCGTCATCATAGCCACTTAATCTATTCTCACGAAGTGTTGTGTGCTTCTTGGCTATTTTTGTCGACCTATTGAGTTGTCTAACTTTTCAAATTTGAATTCAAATTTTGAAACAATAAAGATTCTGGTTGGCTTCTAGCTGTTGTGATCCTGGAGCCGAGATTTCCTCCTTTTTATTCTCTGTTGATGTTCCGAGATTTCCTTTTATGCCGTTACATTTTCCCATTTATAATTGCTTCAATCTTGTTGATTTAAATCTGTTACTATTCAGTGTACTGTATTCATTCATATACCTCCGGCTTCTCATATTCCTAGAAAGGTAAGTCACTTTTTGTGAGACATTCATCATTATTTTCATCATTATTTTCCCGTTTGATTTGATCCTCTTGGCTTTTCAGTTTCTTAAATTAAATTCCATATTCTTTTTGGATTCTTGTTCTTCCTCATGCCTTCTTTATCGCTCCAGCTCTTCGTTGTATTCCATCAACTCGTAAGTTCCTTGTTCTTAATCTTCTCCTTTTTTGAAGACCTTTTTTTTTATAGTTTTGAATTTGTACGGTGTCCTTATTATGGCAATTTTGTTTCTCCCGCTTGGTCTAGAAGTTCTCTGATTGGTTTTCTTCTTCCTCTTTTTTATCCACGTGTATTTAGTGTTCCTTTTCTTAGCTTTTCACCGGAATATATCTTTTTTGTGTTTTGCAACTCTGACTGATAGGATTTTCATCTAAATCTTTGTAGTTATGTCTACCTCTAATGTTTATGATTCTTTCGTAAAAGATGTCTGTGTTGATGATGTCAATTTTGGGAAGGATTTCGACCATCTCACCGGTTCTTCTACCGTCAGTAGCATCCTTTCCGACTACCACTTGGAAAAATTTTAAAAAATAATTTTCCTTTTTTGTCTTCGTATGAGCTTAGAGCTCCCGATAACTTTGATAGTATTCACACTCCTCTTCCTAGCTTTATCTTCTGTTACCAATATTATCTTAAATTTGGACTATCTTTTTCTTTATCTCAGCACATCTGATATGAATCTCCTTACGAAGACTCTGGATTGTGGAAAATTTGTACTTTAACCGAAGCGGAATTCATGGCCAAACCACCTAAGTTGCACAAGAAGCAGTGTCTAGCCCGCAGGATACACTCTACTCGACTTCTAAGCGTCTACCCCGCAGGGAAACTTAAAAGGTTTATTTATAAACATCTAGCCCGCAGGGTACGAATATAAATGGTGTATTGATAACTTAAATAGCCCGCAGGTTTAAGCAACAATGAAGATA
>JAULKJ010286255.1:0-12696 GCA_032355405.1 Rubia balearica | reverse complement strand
TCGTTTAAGGGACGTTTTTAAAAACGTCCTATCAATGGAAGCGTCCCAATAGGGACCTATTGGGACACATATTAACGTCCCAATAGCCTGTTTGTGTTGTAGTGACTGATATTTTAAAAATATGCGTTATAAGGAATCTAACAATGTATCACGCGATAGTATTTATACATATATACCAATTCAATTTTGGGGTCAAGGTTAGAAAGTTTTGACTGTATGAATAGTTAAATTGCAATTTGAAATAAGACAGAGGGGGTAGTTCTTAACAATGTAATCTATGACCACTACTAGAAAATAGGTACTTATGCACCGATACTTTGCCTGGGGGGCAACCATACCGGTGCTGAAAATATGTAAGGCACCGGTATTTTGATCAAAAAGTTGAAAACCATTGCTGTAGTAGCTTATCAGCATCGCTATTTGTTATCGGTGCCCTAAACTGGTACCATACATATGCTTTAGTATCGGTACAGACGAACAATGTGCAGGGGACCGGTGCTGGGATTGGTTCCATGTTCGCTACAGCTTGTTTGATGCCGAAAAAACCCCGAAAAATGATAGCACCGGTACAAATTAGGTTGTCGGTGCCTTTGTATATTCGTAGCACTTGTTTGTACATTATTCTTGCTTGAAAAAAAGGGTCCATATCGATAGCGTAGAATTTTTTATATTTTGAGCACCAGTTTTGTAAAGAGGACTCATCCGGTGCTGAAATTCATAGAATTGTCATTTTGGCGGGGAATTTGGAGGGGGGAATTATAGCACCAGTATGTAGCCAATATACCGGTGCTGGAAAAGCATTTTATACTTACCTACCACTATTCATTGGCGGGTAAAAAGTGGGATTTTGGGTAGAGAAGGTCATTAATGGTGTTTTTGAGAGAGTTTTGACATTAAATGCTCCAATAAAGACCCACAAAGGTTAGGTTTTTAAATTGTTGGGTATTTTATTAATGATGTTATATGTTAGAAATGGTTTGTAAGCAAATATTTGGTGTGCTTAATCATGATTTTGTGTGTTGGATCATATTCATGATTCTTGTATTCATGGAAGAAATGTGATTCTTTTCTAGATTTCCTGATGTCTTTAATGCCTTGTTTAGGAATGTGAAATGTTGTGTAAGTTTTGAATGTTGTGGTTCGAGTTGTATGTAAGGTTTTGCCGAATTGATTTTGAATGTGTAGAATCTTGCGTAGACATTGTCATTGTGTTGAACTATAAAGTTCTACATTTGTTAATTTGTAGAGATGGAACGTGCAATAGAGAGACGTAAGCATGTGTATTGCAATGTCAGTTGGTTGAGCAAAGAATATGTTACTTTTGTGGAGGATTTTTTAGAGCACACCTTCAGATGTAAGAAGAGAGTGTTATTTCCATGTCGTGATTGCAAGAATCGTAATCGTGTTGGTGATAGAGGCATCATGGACCTTCACTTGATTGGGAGAGGGTTTGAAAAAGGTTATCTAGTTTGGATGTTTCATGGTAGAAGGCACCGTCGGAGGTGGTTGTAAGTAGTGGGGGAGAGTGATTCAAAGACTTAAATTTAGATGACATGTGTGAGGAGGTTGTCGATGAATTTAAGGGGGAGGCCGAAGGTTTTGTCAAATTTCTTAGGTGAGAAGGACGGGCTTTTATATCCCGGTTGCAATAAGAGGGATACATTGATGTCATGTTTGATGGAATTATTTAATATGAAAGACCTTGGTACATGGAGCGAAACTAGCATTAACAAGTTTCTAAAGTTCTTGAATGAGAAACTTTCCGCGTGTAATGGGATACCGGGCAGTCTCTACGAAGCGGAGAAGATTCTTTGTCCGATGGGATTGGAGTATAAAAAAATGCATGCTTGTTCAAACGATTGTGTTTTGTGCAAAGGTGAATTGGAGAAGGAGGTGGCATTCCCCGTATTCCATGTGTCACACTACAAGAAAATGAGAAATTTGGTTGTCGATGTAGAAGTTGTGGTAAAGTTAAGGAAACGTGTTCTTGCGAAATGCATGTGGTATCTTCCAATTATTCCTCTGTTGAAGAGGTTTTTCAAGAAGGCCAATGATGCAAAGAACATGATGTGGTACATGGGAAGGAGTTTTCCTTGGGACAATGTGATCCGTCATCCAGTTGATACCAATAAATGGAAGAGGTTTGATAAGCGGTATGCGAGTAAGCCAAGGAACTTGCGTATGGTTTTGTGCACTAATGGAATGAACCCGTTCGACAACAAGTCTTCTAGGCATGGTTCATAGCCATTAATGCTGGCTATATATAATCTTCCACATAATTTGTGTATAAAGGGAAAATATGTGTTGATGCCTTTGTTGATTTCTGGGCCAAAACAGCGTGAAAATGACATCGATACGTATTCGACACCTCTAATAGATGATTTGAAGGTTCTATGGTTTGAAGGTGTCGATGTGTTTGATGGTTTGAGGGGATCAGTCTTCAATCTGAAGACAATGCCTTTTTTGTACCATAAATGATTTTTAAGCATACAGAAATATTTCGTGTTATGTGGTGAAGGGGAACAAGGCATGTCCCGTGTGCAAAGAGTCCACAGATTACCAAGAGCTAAAGAATGGTCGCAAGACCGTGTACTTGGGTCACCAAAAATTCCTCCCGATGAAGCACAAGTTGCGTGAGGACGCATTTCAATTTGTTGGTGGGAAGGAGGCGAGGAAGGCGCCAAGACCATTGAAGGGAGTTGTCATACACAACAAGGTGATGAAATTGAATGTTGTTCTTGGAAAAAAAGGTGAAGAAGCTTGGTGAAATGTCTGATAGACCTTGGAATAAGAGGTAAATTTTCTTTGATTTACCTTACTTGGAGCATTTGGAGGTTCGACACAATTTGGATGTGATGCACATTGAGAAGAATCTGTGTGAGAGTTTGATTGGAACCTTAGCTAACATTCTCGGGCAGTCGAAGGAAAGCTTCAATGCATGGAAGTATTTGTCAGTGGATGAGAGGAGATCAGTTTACGAGTGTATCTAAGGGATCAAGGTACACTACAAGAAAAATGACCTATTACCTTTACCCTTTTACCTCGGTTTTTTTCTTGACACCAAATAACCAAGGTAAAAAGTTTTTTTACCTCAGTTTTTTTTGAAGTAAAAGAAAATATTTACCTCGATTATAAAAAAACCACGATAAATAATTGATTTTGTACCTCGGTTCTTATAGGAACAGAAGTAAAAGGTTTAAAAATTGAGCAAATAACGTTATCGAAACATTTGCGGCATCGCAAACATTGTTTTAATAGGTGGACCAATTTTGCATTAAACGTCGTTTGCACCAACATGTGTTCCAAATAATTTCCAAAGTCGCAGCTATGTGAAAGATACGTTAAACTAAGCAGTTGACCTAGTTAGGAAAAAAATGAAAACAGTAGATAGTGGTTGTGTGCTTCTCCTCATTTCGGCGTCCCCCTCATCCCAATATCCCATCACCATGATTAAATTAGGGGTATGTAAATGGACAATTAGGCATTACAGTAGCTAGCAATCATTGTGCTAAAAAACCATAGATATTAGAATTAAATTTCGTAAATGTCCAATACACCCTTTGTTCAATGGTTTGTAATCGTAGAATTATAAACTAATTTCATAAAATCATGCATAAATAAAATCGCACATATACACGGTCAATTATATAATGTTCAAATAAATTAGTTAAATAATTTGAAAAACAGTGGTCATGAAAATATCCATACAAGTTTTACATAAATACAAATTAGAGTTTTCTAAGTTCCAACAATAGTGAAAATCAATAAACTCAATCACCACGGACAATGATGACCTTGAGGACAACTGGCCCCACAACTTGTAGCACCTCAAAAAATAAAGTGTCCCTAATGCGTAGGTTGTTTCCCCTAAGGAACTTTCTGAAACCCTTTGGGGAAAGGGCTCATACTTTTCCCCGAGTAAGTTATGCGCCACCCTGTCCCATAGCACCTTAGCACTACGGGAGTTTTCTCAGTCGGCAAGAGTGGTACAATCTCACATGGGATAAACTGAGTCACAAAAAATATATTAATGAGAAATATGCACATATATGTATATATATATGCATTTGTCAACAAATAAATTGAATTTAAGAAAGTTTACCAATGTAGGATTTTTCCCAATGTTCTGCTGCTTGAGAGTGTAGTGGAAATATGGGCTATCAAGAGCCATCGTATGATGGTCGATGTCAAACACAACATGCTTAGGGTTACGACGTTGTGCGGTGAACTGTCTGAAAACCAAAAAGTAATTATTTGTTATATATATAGTGTGAAGATGTGTTAACTAGTAAATATATATGTACGTTGGTGAAAGACTTGAAAAGGGGTAATTTAGACGATCATTAGCCAGCCATTTGTACTGCATCAAAAGAGAAAGTGTTAAGTACAAACTACCCTAAGGAGTGCAACATATGATGTCGGTAATGTTGTCGCAGGTGCATGTCAACCTACACTAGTGGAATGGCTGACATGTACATGCAACTTGACATACTGGTCGGTTAAACAGATAACAAGACCCAAACAAAACCAAAATTGCATAAGCATAACAATTGTGCAATTGGATGGCATGATGCTAACATTTCTTTCAAGCCGAAGGACACCGATAATAGTGTGACACAACAAACTTGAAGATAAGTTACTAGAAATAACAATATGCGATGTTGCACTATAGTTGTAAGAACCGATTTTGTGGAAGACAAATGAGCGAAGTTGCATATATTAGAGGAAGCAATGGGAAGAAACAAATACAACCGGAAAAATGGAGCATAATGAACATCATATTAAACAAAAACCCTTTGCCAACACAAAAACATTGTACCTATGTTTAAAGTCAAAGAAAGTTAACACTCTAAAAAATCCAAGACAAAACTAGATGGCCAAAAAATCAAAACACATTCACAGTCTCAGACCATAAATCTGACATTGTAAAGTAAGAATTAAAAATTTAGGTGTTTGGAATTAGGGAAGAACAAACCTTTTTCCTAATTGGAGAAGATGAGGAGGAAGCTAGAGACTGTTGGAATTCGCTGGAAATTTGTGGTGAATGGTTGAACTGTTTTTATGGGTCCCTCTTTTTATAATCATTCTGTAATGATATCATTTTGAACCATAGTTATGTCCGCTCGATATATGCAACATCGGGCCAAAGTTGGATCATAAGACATGGTGTCAACTACTAAGCGACGTCGCAGCAAAGTCGGATGAGGCGACATGGTGTCGAGTACTTGTTGACATCACAGAGGCCTAAAAATTTTGGCCCACCAAGCAGCCTGTCAGAGTTTCGACATTATTTAAAAGTAAACTCATTTTACGCAAATTTGCTAGTTCAAGACTGATCGTCACAATAACCCTAAAATTATTTTTTGTTTCGCTGATCTACTTATTTTCAAACTTTGTGCGCATGATAGGTTAAATAATAAGGATTGAATAAGATTGTAATAACATTGCTAACACGAAGATTATAATTAAAGATTAAATATAAAAAAACATAAATAATAATCTGTTTCCAAATACGATACATCAATATGGAAGAAGTTCAACATTAAAAACTACAGGGCTGGAACGATTAACCACCTTGAAGAAGAGTGTGTCCCCTTTGCTGAGTCCCTCAAAAATCAGAAACTGCTCCCAACCCTTCGGCGTTAGACTCTTCAATATCCTGTTCCCCGAGTAATGCATGTGATACTCTCGTTCATTGCACGTGAGCACAACCGGCAACTTCAACGGCGGTAGGATCTCCACAATCTGACTAGGGACTTACTGAATTTTAAACAAAAAATCATCTTCATTAAATATGAAAGTAAAGTATAGAAAATATTTTTAACTATCCAAATACGTTATAGAAGTTACTTACCAGTATTGGAACATCCCTGAAGCTCGTCTGCGTCAGGGTGTGGATGAAATGAGGAACGATGTTGTCAAATGTAGCTCGCGGACGGTCATTGTCTAAATCACTATTGATCTGTTAATCAAAGAAATATTTGTAAATTAAATTTTAATATTGGTAAAACAAGCTAGCTAGGAAACGCAATTTAAATATGAAGATAAATCTCTCACCACAATGGGGTCGCGCACGAACCGGCACTACTAGACATGATTCCTAAAATTCAAATTTTATTCATTGTTAACAATTCAATTAACGTAGTCTATTAATCAATAAATATATGGATGCAACATGTCAAATTGAAGTCGCATATGGATCGGTAAAATCGAATGGTTAACCGAGATGTGTGCAACGTTAGACACTAGGTAAAACATAAAAGTTATGAATAAGCGAAGTCGCATAATTATCGATCGACCCAAATAGATAACTGATAAGTATGCAAGGTTAGATCCACTGCAGGAATTATGAGTTAGCAATGTCGCATAAAATTTGGTAAAACCGAATGGTTTACAGATGAATTTGCGACATCATAGGGAAGATGAACTACAATAGTTAGGAATAAGCAGCCTCACACCCTTGTCTCTCTAACCAACGTAGAAATGATGGGTAGGCAAGGTTGTAATCATTAAACATGGATACTCTAACAACAACAACTAACAAGAAAATAGAACGAACCTAAACCAAAAACAATTTACCCACAACTTAATTGACATTCTAACACCCCAAAACCTAATCGATGAACCTTATTCCATAGAAACATCTTACAGGAAGCAAATAACACATTCACAGTACACCACATACATAAAAATTCAATAGTAAATTAAAAAACAAAAGTAAAATAACCAATTGTAGAAACCATACCTTTGAGAGGATGTGCAGGAGGACTGTTGGAATTCGAGGGAAACTTGAATGTTTAAAGTAATTCATAAGGTGGGCTCCATTTATATTGGATTACGAACTTTGTGTATTCCACCAACAATGCAACGTCACAAGGTATGTTGTAGGATCGATACAACAACGACGGTATTCCGACATCGCTAAGTCGGACTATGGGCCAAGCCAATTCAACAAACTGGCGTATCAAATGGGCCTTTGTCAGACACAGTGCGTAACCGATGTCGCTTGTGAATCATTTTCTGCAAGATTGGACCGACTTACTACCGACGTCGGTCATGGATATATTTGGCCACAACAATTCATCTCACTAGCACATGAAATGGGCCCACGTCTGACCAGAACGCTTGGTAACTCATATTAAAAATGGTAGACAGTTTAGTAATTGTTATTTTAATTGTCAACGAATGTCATTAACATCCGGTTCGATCATAATCGATTTGAACACAACCAGTGAACTATTCTATTTTTACAATTAGTCCCCTATAAGATGGTGGGGGAGAAAAAAATTCAAAACTGGATATAGCCAATAATCTGAATCTCATTGTCACAATCATTGTGAAGGTCATGGGGGTATTCTTCCCTCATTTTTGTTAGTATTCCATTAATTACTATATTGTGAGCATTGTTAATTTGGAATATAAATTACGCCTCACCAAAATCGAACAAAATAATGCATTATAGGTTTAGCTTAGAATTTATAAGATAAGAAAAATTCAACCATCAATTTCACTAAAGTTTTATTACTGGGCCTAGAGTTCATAATATAGTATATTATTAATAACTAGTATGCAAGGGCTAATCAGAATATTTTGTGGAAGTCTTAATGGAATTATGCTAGTTTCATTATCACTGTCCAGGATCATTAATTAGTTTAAATGGGAATATAAAAGGTCCTTTGAACGAACATTGAAATCTAATATGGGTGTGCTAGTTTATTTTTTTATTTTTTAAATTCATCCCTCTAACAAATTGGGAGAAGTCGCAATGAAAAACTGGAAATACCCTTATCTAATTCACCAAGTCACGAGAGCAATGTTCTGATTTGATCATGCTCTAGTTAATGAAACGGGACCACAATCTCCCCAGACAGTGTATAAAGAAAATCTAAGAAAACCTAAGCTATGACCCCTCAACTTCCTCAAATGCTCACTACACTTCTTCCTTCTGTACCCGAATGAAAAATATGTGTACTGTCCAACGAAGGCGAGAACCGGGTTAATCGTCCATAATTTTTCTTAACATTGTTTTCCAACCCTTACTATCAGCATTATAAGAATGATAATTTTAGCCAAATAGAATCAAATGAAATTACATTTGTCATGTTCTTTATATCCATAATTTCTAAAAGAGTGCTACTACTTGGTTTACAGCATACCGCAGATGATTACTCTTAAGTGTATATACAAGGTTCATTTGGGAAGATCTGCTCGAAGTCTATCTGGGTATAAGACAACTATCTTTAATACCGACATCATGTATAAGCTGTGGGTAACCAAGGTTAGTATTGGGAATAACGTAATTGAGTTTGGGACTACCGGTGTATTTATTCATTTTCTTCACTCAAGTCCCTAAAAGAAATTGAGAGAAGTCTAAATCCAAAATTGGAGATAACAATTTGCTATTCACAGGTACAGGAGTATTTTGTTCATGTTTGGCATAAACAAGTCGTCAGAAAGGACTGCAATCTTACAGCGAGTTCTTTACAAAAAATATCAAAATTACACTTTTACCTATATAAGCGAAGTCGTATTTTAGTATGAACACAGGTTGAATGTGTAACACCGGTCAGTGCATCATCAAGCACAGGATACGAACAAATGATAACTGAGGTCGTATTTGGCAGGAACGGACTGGAACACATATGAATATCTAACGCCACTAATCATTTGGATGCTGCAACCTCGATATTTTCATCATGCGACATCACTTTCATGCATTTGATGTTATATTTATGTTGTACGCTCTTGGATTTATAATTTGTACATCCAGTGTTATATGTGTATCTGTTGTAATAGGAAAATGAGAGTTATTGATTGTACAATCAGTATTCTAACATATTAATAATGTCGGTTTTTGTAAATACAATGTAATTGCTATTGACGAACGATTGTTGGGCCATCAAATATTATATAATAAAATAGTGTTCGACACACAATGTCCAACCGATCCATATGCGATTTCGCACAAATTTAAAGTCCAGACGACTCTTGAACGACGTTGCATGAAACGAGGTCTTCTTAGTGACTTCGGCTAAATAAAATAACATCGTATTAATCACCGTTTCACGTCATCACGTAATGTTGCTTTAAATTATTTTTGATATCACTTTTCATATGAATGTCATCGACGTAAATGAGGTCGCGCCTTTACTTAACTGATTGCATGTCTTCATGCGGTGGCCGACATCGATACATGTGGAAACTAAAGTTGGATTTTTCTATGTCGCAGGTATGATATACCTGGCCAACCAAATACCGTTGACTAACATCGGTCATAAACATACCGACGTTGGTTGGAAACAACCTTTTACTCCAGCTTAATTTATCTCGGTTCTTCCAGGACTGAAAACCGAGGTAAAGAGGCTTATAGAACCGAGGTAGAAGGTCCTGTTTCTTATAGTGGTACCATATGGATACTTTTCTAATTTTAGTGATTTTATAAATGATGATTTACGTGTGGGTGCTTGAAATCCCATGATTGTCACGTTATCATGCAACAATTTTGGCATGTTGACAACCGTGGTGTTATGGAGGAGGATGTGTGATTTAGCGTTATGCAACTGTGTTTCTTTTTCAACTCCATCTGTCAAAAGAATATAAGCATTCAGGCGTTTGATGTGTTGGAGTGGGAGGGGGTTTTATTGTTATGTCAGTTAGAGAAGTACTTTCATCCCTCCTTCTTTGACATCATGGTTTATCTAGTCATTCATTTAGTTAGGGAAATTCATTTATGTGGTCCGGTTGGTATGCATTGGATGCAACCTTTCGAGTGGCACATGGGTGTTTTCAAAGGTTACGTTCACAACGTAGCCGACCGGACGTCGGTAACGTGCAAAAGTACGTGACCGAAGGGATCATTAAAACTGTACCGGAAACTTAGTCGGTTAGATTACTAGAATACGCACACTTTGGTAGAAATAATGAGATTTCACGTTCTAAAGGTACACTTCATACACCCTTTTATGCTAAGTTGATGATAGTTTACCTTTACATTTTACGGAATAGTAGGAGACTGCAATCTATGTTGAAGAGCACATGTCAAATTTGTAAGCTCTATATCTGAACTAGCCTTCGAACAGTATACAACTAGAGCATTCTTCCACATTAATGAATTGGTTTTATAATCATTAGAATGTGGGCCTAGTAAACGTCGTGCCTTTACAAGAAGGCCGAGCTGCACTGTCCATAGATACCTAGGTTATGATATTAACGGAATCGCATTTGCAATGACTGAAAAGGACAACAAGAGCACGACGCAAAATAGTGGAGTTTACATTTAATCTGATCGATGTGGAAGTCTAGCAAGAAAGACAAACACCCTATCATGGTAGTGAAGGACTTTTACGGGGTGATTGAGGAAATTTGGGAATTGGACTATGTTTAGTTCAAAGTTATGGTTTTCAAGTGCCGGTGGGTTGATAATGGAGTTGGGGTTTGTAAGGAGAAACCCTTGGGTTTCACACTGATGGATCTCAACCATGTTGGGTTTGAGGATGACAAGTTCATCTTATCCAACCAGGCACAACATGTTTTTTATGTCTGGGATCCTAGCAACGAGAAGTTACATGTCATCCTACATGGGAAGTACTTCTACTTCGAAGAGGAGATTGATTGGCCTGACTGAGCAGAATATCCTGGGTGGGGAGGTTTAGTAGGTAGAAGGTCACATGAAAAAATTGGTGCATCTTGTGATCATAAATGTAATTATTGTTATACTTGTGTATCCTTACGTGTGTTCTATCTATTCGGCACATTGATATTAATATATGTATTTGGGTTTACCTTGTCTGTGGTGTATTGTTGCTCATTCCCCTTTTTGTCACGCCATTATAAATTTTGTGTAGGTGAAATTTAAAAGAAAAATAGCACTGGTTTTTTTTAATCAAAAACTGGTGCTAAAAATAGAGTATGTGCCCTGTTTCATGTAAGGCACCAATTTTTGTTTACACAACATCGGAATTTAGACCAGTGCTGTGTACTTAGAATAATTTTTTTTGACTTTGATCTTGGGATAGGAAAAGGATTTCAAAAATAATTCAAGGCAGCCATAAGCAGCTGTTTTCCATTTTTAGGCACTGGTGGTTGACATTTCGGCACCGATTTATGTACCGATGCTACGTACTTGGAAAAAATATTTTCACTTTTCTTTCGGGCTGTGAAATAGCTCTGGAAAAATAATTCAAGGCAGTCATATGCAGATGCTTTTTTACATCATTGGCACCAATTTTAATAATTTCAGCACCGGTCTTTCAAATGGTGTTGTGTACTTAGAATATATTTTGTTAATGGGTTCTCGGGTTTGAACTGAATTATTTTAAAAATTAAGCATTAAGCAGCCTGAAGCAGCTGCTATGTGGTTTAATAGCACCGATTTTGCCATTTCTAGCATTGGTTTTTTTACCAATACTGTCTATTTAGAATTTATTTCGTAAGTTCGCTCTCAGGTTGAGAGAAATGGCCGAAAAATTATTTCAAAGTAGCCTTAGGCAGCTGCTTATTCTATTTCTGGCACCAATTTATGAGCTTTATGCCGGTGCTAATGATTTTAAGTTTCAAGTACACATACAGATCGAAAGGGGCTTCGTCTTCCAACTCTAATTATTGGAGTGAAAATCTACCCTATTTTCCACATCAGTTCATACTTCCAAGTTGTGCAAAGGAATAAGGTAAGTTCCCTTTCAAACACTGCTCTTTATTCTACAAGATAATTTATCATGAACCCACTTGTTTTGGAAAAATGTTGGTTCACTTTGATCTCCATTAACAGCCTTATTTGATGTTGCAATCATGTACATGGCGTTAATATGTAATACCTACATATATCTATATCTTGTGTTTTATTGACTCCCATTGAGCGTTTGTTGATGTTAATCAAAACTAGTATTCTATAGGTTTTTTTATATGCATGGAAGATGTTTGTTGAAATGCTTGAGTGGAGATTGTAGGATATGGCACCAAAAACTCCACTAAAAAGGTCATGCAATGCATTCCCTTTCTCTCCGAAGATGCAATCCAATATTAAACAACAAGAGAATAGGTTCAACTCGGAGCAGACGAAGTTAATTGAACAAACGTATAGAACAGGGCAACATTTTCCAGAGAGTGGAAATGAAGCAGCTCCCCCCCCCTTTTCAAGAATCTATCAGGGCACTTGGGTGGGAGAAATTGTGTGACATGCCACCAACGTTCAAACTCAACATACTAAGTGATTTCTATGCTAATTTGTGGTAATGTCTGAGGTAGGATGAGGCATTCTATCATTGGAAAATGGTGAAATTGACTGTTGAATTTTTAAACAATTGGTATGGGTTGCCATCTTCTCCCCCTCCCTAACGAGGATGAATTTCTTGCATTCCTCTACATGATCGATGGAGGTTGGGATTTTGACGATCCCACAGGATGGGAGATCGTGAGGATGGCAACTAGGGTGGGGACCCTATGTCGATTCTCTTGTCAAACCAAGTTGGACAAAGATTCCAAAGAAGCACCTCACACCCGAGATGAATGGATGGTACCACTTCGTAGCATCCAGAATTTACCCCGTCACATTGAACACTGAGATTCACAGTATGAGGCTGACACATTTGTATGCTATTAAACAGACACTATGATGGAATATAGGTAGGCAAATGATGAACGCTATAAGACAGAGTGCAAAGAAATCTGGTAGTTATTGTTTTTGCTGTCTCATCTCCG
>JAULKJ010286235.1:0-12698 GCA_032355405.1 Rubia balearica | reverse complement strand
GGAGATTCGTATCATTTGGTATTAGAGCGAAGCAAAATAATTCCTAGTGGCCGAGCTTCTCAGGGGTTTTCGAGTTTTAGCTTTTGTTTAATTTTGAATTTTTTAGTTAAATTTATAAACTCTTTCGTGTCATATTTTAAATTGTGTTTGTTTGATCTTTCTTAATAGGTGGATTGAATCTAGAGTTGAAGGATGTCAAAAGGTCTGAGAGTTAGCATATTTCGGTATTACTATCAACCTTAACCTTCAACAATTGAGTCAGGAGGACGTTGAAGGGTCTGAGTGTTAACAAGTATTATTCGCCTTCACCTCCCGGTCAGTTTCATAGTGTTTATGTAGCTTATACAGTTTATGTGCTTGTGATATTTTTCGTCCTTTCTTTGGAAAAATTATTGCATGCTCATATCATATTTGTTTTCTTTATCATTCTTTGATTCCGTGATATTGAATTTGTTCTTGAATTTTTTAATACACCTTATAAAAAAAGAGTTTTTATGTCATTTTCCGGATATAGTGTCATATTTTTTATCCTTACGATTTTGAATACCTCGAAGTTCATTTGAATCGAGAGGAAGTTGTTGCAAATTTCTTATTCCAAGTTTTAAATAGACGAATTTGTTCTAAAAAATTCAAAAAAAGGGTAGCATATTTTTTGGTTTTGCAATCGAGATCTAGGGTTTGGGAAAGCAAAAATTTGGCCAGTTTTGTAATTTTCAAAAGTTTGAGGGCTGATTTGCAATTTTCAAAATTAGAGCATTGTACTCAGATTTTAATTACTTGGGGAATAAGATTATGATTGTGAGTATTGTATATTGATTAAAATGTGAATTTATGGCCAAAAAAGAAAGCAGAAAAAGGAAATCCGATTTGAAAAAGGAAAAAGAAAACAAAATTCTAACCGGAATAGGAAAAGGCAATATAAACCTTTTCGGATTGGGAAATCGATCTGAACTTTTGACTTGGGCAGAATGTAAGTGTAGAAAATCCTATTCCACAAGGGATTTGGGTTTGGGTATCTAATCCTATTTGGTTTTGGAAAAGTTACTTTAATTTTAGGAACTTATTTGTCGCCTATTTAAAGCATTCTTGTTTTGGTCATATCTCATTCGATATTACTCTGATTCAAGCCATTCAAAATGCATTTTGTTCCTTATTCTCATAAGAATCTGGAATTCCAATTCGTAAAGCCCAATGTTGAGTTTATCGATTTTTAAATTTTGAATTAAATTTTGTTGTACTCATCTCCTATTTTGCTTTGAAATTGTGGTGAATTGATCAATTGCCAGTATATTAGCCTTCGCCTTGTGAGTTGTGACTTTTATACACTTGAAGCAACCTTACTAAAAAAAGGGTAGGGGGGCAACGTTTTTACTAACCGCTTATTTTTCTTAGCAGTTTAGCGGAGATGGCGGACGATAATCCATTCGTCCGCCTTTTGTTAGCGAACCCAAAAATTTACCATTCATGAACACCTTCGATAATAGGATTATTAAATATTGCATGATCATAAAATATCATGATTCTATCCTGTGTGATGTTATACCTATGGAAGCTAGTTCTATTTTGTTAGGTAGACCTTGGCAGGTTTATTGTAAAACTAATCATGATGGTTACACTAACAAAATAACCGTGATTAAGGATAGAACCATGCATACTTTGAATCCATTATCTCCAGTGGAAGTCCTTGAGGCTCAAAGGCGCATGAAAGTCAACAAAGAGAAGTTTGAGACTAATTAATAGGTGGCCGAAACAAACCCTAGCCAGGGTTTGAGGCAGATATGCCAAAAGGTGAAAAAGGAGGTAAAATCATGATATTTTAGACCAAAAATCAGGGAGGGCCGATCCAGGTAAGTCAGGTAAGTTGCTGAATGATTATGAAAAGTCGCGAAAAGTTTTATCTTCACATCTTAGTCCCTTACCATCAATTTACATGATGAGACATGAACTTCCTATTGATTCTGGTAGATCATTTTATACTTCTATTAGGGATGTGAATAGTTCTTTTTCTAATCATTCTTTTGTGCTTATATTACATTTTAAAGAAATTTACTCCGCTAAGGATGATATTTCCATGCATGTTCCTCCACGGTTTGCTGAAATGTTGCAGGAATTTGAAGATGTCTTTTCGGATAAACTACCCCATGGATTACCACCCATGCATGGCATTGAACATCAAATTAACTTGCTTCCGAGTTCGGTCATTCCTAATCTTCTGGCTTATAAAGCAAACCCTGCGGAGACAAAGAAACTACAATGACAAATCGAGGATTTAATTCAAAAAGGTTATGTTCGAGAATATTTAAGCCACTGTGTTGTTCATGTCATTTTAGTTCCTAAGAAAGATTAAAAACCTTAGCATATGTACATTGATTATCGCGCTATTAACGAGAAAACCATTAAGTATCGTCATCCTATCCATAGGTTAGATGATATGCTTGAAGATTTGCATGGATTTGTAATTTAAACTAAGATTTATTTAACTCAGGGTTATTATCAGATTCACATAAGGGAGGGGGATGAGTGTAAAACTGCATTTAAGACTAAATTCGTTGCCTTTTGGTTTAACTATTGCACCTAGTACTTTTATAAGGTTGATGAATCATGTCTTGATTTGGTCGATTTGTTGTGGTCTATTTTGATGAGATGTTGATTATTCTAAGTCTACTAATGAACATATTGAGCAGGTTAAAATGGTTGTTGTTGCACTCTGTGAGTCTAGTTTGAATGTGAACACTAAGAAGTGTACTTTTTGCGCTTCGGAAGTGGTGTTTCTAAGTTTTTTGGTCTCTAAGGAGGGTATCAAAGTCGATGAAACCAAGATTAGGCCATTAAAAGCTGGCCAACTACCAATGCCAATCAGGTAAGATCCTTTCATTGTTTGGCTAGTTTTTATAGAAGGTTTGTGCATGATTTTTTCGTCTATTGTTGCACCTCTAAATGAACTAGTTAAAAAGGATGTGAAATTTGCATTGGGTGAAAGGCAAGAGAATGCATTCAATGAATTGAAAGTACGATTATGTAATGCTTCTGTTCTTGCTTTACGTGATTTTAATGGTACCCTTGAGATTCATTGTGATGCTTCTGGTGTTCGAATTGGTGTTGTTTTAATGCAAGAGAATCGACCTATAGCTTACTTAGTGAAAATTTAAAGGGCGGTGCTCTTAATTATCATGTGTATGATAAATAATTTTATGCTATTGGCAACATTATTTATTGCATAAAGAATTTGTCATTCATAGTGATCATGAGTCATTGAAATATTTGAATAGTCAGATGAAGTTGAATATGCATCATGCTAAATGGTCTAGTTTTATTGAATATTTTCCTTATGTGTTGCGATATAAAAAGGTAAATAAAATATTGTTGCGGATACTTTGAGTCGTAGACTTGTATTACTTACACGCATGGAATGCATTATGTTAGGGTTTTCATTCGTGCGATAATTATATGCTACTAATCCTGATTTTTTATATGTTTATGTTGCATGCGAGAATGGTGCCTATGAGAAATTTTTTTGGCATGATGGTTTCTTGTTTTGAGATAATAGGTTATAAGCTCCTCAATATTCTATGCGTGAACTACTTGTTAAAGAAGCTCGTTCACGTGGTCTTATGGGACATTTTGATGCACTTAAAACTTACACTTTGTTGCAAGAACACTTTTTTCTAGCAGAAAATGGCACTCTCTGTTGATATGATTTGTAGGAATTGTATTGATTGCTTGAAGGCGAAGTAAAAAAACTAAGCCTCATGGGCTATACACCCCCTTACGTGTTCCTACACATCCATGGGTTGATATCTCCATGGATTTTGTCCTCAGTTTACCACAATCTCAAATTAACAATGATTCTATCTTTGTGATTGTTGATAGATTTTTGAAAATGGCACACGTTATTCCTTGTAGGAAGACATATAATGCAAAGCATGTTGCAGATTTATTTGTTAAAGAAGTGATTTAGCTACATGGAATCCCTGCGAGCATTGTTTTTTATCGTATGTTAAATTTTTATCATACTTTTGAAATACCTTGTGGCGCAAGTTAGGAACAAAGTTGCTATTTTCTACAGTCAGTCATCCTCAAAAGGATGGACAAATAGAGGTCACTAATCAAACTCTTGGCACTCTCCTTCGTGCCTTAGTACAAAATAATTTGAAGAATTGGGAAGCGTGGATTCCAATAGCAGAGTTTGCTTATAATCTCATTGATCATTCTACTACTTCTTTACCTCCATTTGAAATTGGTTATGGTTTTCTACCTAATACTCCTCTTGATCTAATTCCTTTAAATTTTAAACAGGTTAGGAACCTTGATGAAGAAAAGAAGAATGATTTTGTTAAGCAATTGCATGAAAAGGTGCTCTTAAGGATTGAATGGACAAATGCACATAATGCAAACCAAGGCCGAAAATTGATAAGATTCAGCAAGAAGATTGGGTCTGGGTGCATCTGCGAAAAGAGATATTTTCAAATGCTCGTAAATCTAAATTAATTCCGCGTGGTGATGGTTCGTTCTTTTACAGTGTTAGAGCTTGTGAATGATAATGCTTATAAGATTGCTTTTCCAGGAGACTATGGTGTTAGTAATACATTCAATGTTGCTGATTTATCTCCATTTACCTTTTAAAATGATCCAGTATGGCGGTCGAAACCTTTCGACCACGGAGGGAATGTTGCAAATGCCAAGACTACTACCACCATAGATGATGACATTCCGAAACTCGATCAAACATTTAAAGGATATGTTCGGGATCCTCTAAATGATATGTTAGGTCCTATGACTAGGGCAAGACGAAACTTAGAGATGCGGCTTCAAATCAAGTTCATGATGAAGAATTAATAAAGAAATCAACATCAACAAGTTCTTGGATATATTGTTCAAGAGTGTAAAGGAAGTGAAGACATCATGAAGAACAATAGTACTTTTTTTTCCCATCGGGTTTTTAATTGGGTAGTGTGATTGTTGTAAATTATTGTAAATTATTTCATTTTGAATTTTGGGATTAAATTCCAGCCATGTGGGCTTTTGAAGGGTATAATCTCGAAATCAATCAATTAGGGTTTAGAATATTCAGTTCTGATTTGACTAGAATTAGATTTAGTATAGTGGCAAACATCCAAACACCATTATAGAGTTTAGCAATCACATTTACAATGATGTAGTTAACATACTACGATCAACAAAAGTAACTGCAAGGATGCTAGAATGTTTGTATTTCATTATTTGTGAACTCTAATGTCATCCATTTCTAGATAGATAAATAATACACACATATCCTATTCCATAAAGCCGGATAAAGTATGCCACTTTTCCACAATTCATGAATATACTCAACTCAATAACACACTCACTTAACTATATGCACATCATGAATGTATTCACTCAACCCTTCCATAATTTGAGACCATCACATAGCCCACTCATCAACCATGCAATTCACAATAAGCACAGACATGGACATATATCATTATGTTTAACCACTATTAACATATCGAACAATTCAAACCTTAGAATAAATAATCATAACACATTTGTATTATTTTCATGCTCAAAGTGAAACAATGAACACGGCATCAATTATTTCCAAAATAGGTGTTGATCACAAAGATTATTGCATACAAAATCAACCACACTACACAAACAAACAATTCAAGTATGCTACAAAAATATACAATTCCTCAATCTATACACAAATTACAAATCAAGTGCAAGAAAAGTGAGGAATCGTACCCCTAGAGTGTAGGAAGGTGAAAAGATAAAGCCCATAACAATGTATAGCTCTAATAAAAGAGAATTAAAAAATTCCCAAAACTTAGGGTTTTTGGAAATTTTTAAATTTAGTCCAATTTGGTTGTTTGTGGATCAAGGAAAGAGTGGGGATTGGTGGGAGAGTGTTTTTTGGCTAAGGGGGAGTTGATTTCTGATGGAGTGGTGGAATGGAGGTGGAAGATGGTGGAGGACGGCGGTTTGGGGCAAAGATTGAATGAGGAAGAAGACGGGTTCTTATCATTTTTAAAAGCTTCTAGACATGTATCGCGAGTTGCGAATCAATGGTCGTGACTCATGATAAGGAAGTCAAAGGGTTAGAATGTCAAGCCCAGATTGTCGCGGCTCGCGAATGTGGGTTTGGGATTCACGAATTCTGGGGACTGAGAGTTCACAAAAATCGGAAATACTTTTGACTCCGTCGCGAATCGCAATGGCCGTCGCGACTTGTGATAAAAATATTCGCGACTCGCGAATTATGTGGAATGTAAGTTCAATTTTCACAAATTTTTTCTTACTAGGTCGCGACTCACGAAATTTGGGTTCATGTCTTGGGAAAAGTTTGAACTGAAAGTTCACATTTCTCAAATTTTTCTCTGATTCCGTCACGACATGCGACATGAGTATTATGACTCGCAACATACTGTAACAACTAGCGAATGGTTGTTTTGCGAATCGTGAATTTTGGACCTTTAGGTTCACATTTTCACAAACTCCTTGTTTTGCGATACCTCTGTCGGGTGTCACGAATAAGATGATCTGGGAAGGGTAAAAGTTCCCTGTTTGTCGCGACTAACGACATATACATCGCGACTCGCAACGATCAGGCTTTCCCAGCACATAGAAAAAATTCAAACCTTACCAAATCTTCAAGCTTTCTTTCCTCCATCCATCCAGCACAAAGCTCCTCAAATCAGTAAAATATCATGGAAAAGCACACCTGTGAAAAGAACAACGCAAAATAATAAAACTAACGACAAAAACTTAAATTGTAACAACATCAACGGGAGTCACGGATGATGATCAAAACAAAGTTTATTTAACATTGTGGCATGACTTACCTTCCTTCTTGGGGTTTACTCACAAGCTGGATCAAGAAGATCAACATTTTATCCATTTCTTGGCACAAAATTTTATTGGTAAGGTTTCAAACGTTGTCCAACCACCTCGCTTGGCCGGGAATACCGCATCACGTAGAAACGGGAGGGGGGAAACTAGCAATTATGAGCATATGAGTAAAGTGAAGGAAACTATTAATTAAAAAATCTTGGGGGGTATTTGCATAACATAACTGACATATGGATTTGATCCTATATTCTATTCATGCACATAAGAACTTATAAACCTAAATTCATGTTACGTCACATAGTGTGTAGACGGCTGGGAATTCCCACTATCTGTCATATAGTGGTTCATCTCCCGTTAACCATCTCACATTCTCCGTAACTAGAGATGCATTTCAGTTCTCTGATACTGCATTCATCCTCATAAAATAACTCCTGGTCCTAATGAGTCCCCGCTTAAAGGTCTTAAGCCTTACGTATATCGCAACGGTTAGATGAGGGAGTAAGCCTATTACATCACCGAGCTCTTCACTATGGACACCGACCTTAGGCTTAGAGAGGAAAAGGAATCAGTGTCTTGTGATGAGTCCAGGGTCAACATGACCGTAGTCTTTACCCCAAGATATAAAACTACTCTACAAACATTAAATCCCTAGCAATTATTGGATTTAATGCCATGGATCTGAGAAAATAAATGAAGAGAGAAGATAGAATCCTAGCCTCTTCTTCCTACCTCTAACTAAATATACTCTCTAGAAGTATCTAATGCCTAAATCCTAGGAGACTAAAGACCTCTTATATAGTAAGATATATGGGTCTTGAAAGGATAAAGTATAAAAACCCTGGTCAGCCTCGTTGGCACGGGTTGTGCCAGATTACACGGTCTGGCCAGCACGACCCATGCAATAGTACACGGGACTTTGGTTGGAGCCCTTGAAAATGTCTATTGATTGGACAGGTCGTGCTTGTTTTCACAACCCATCGTGTGAAGCTTGTGCTACTTGGCCTCTGGGTACGTGGGACGTGCCAAGTTTTCCGTTTCGCCTGCTGGGCCTTCAATTTCTTTAGTCTTTGAGTAGGGGTCGTGCATGTTTGCATGGCCCATCGTCTAAACTGAAAATGGTCATCTAAACCCCCTACGATATAAACCTACCTAAATTTAGCAATCTACCAACAAAATGATAACAAAAAGATGTTAAATACCTTAGAAAAAACATGCATTTGACATCTCATACTATCCCCCAAACTTAAACCTTTACTCGTCCTCGAGCAAACAAGAACAATCAAGAATCTAAGCATAAACTAGCATGCAAAGTTTTCCCAAAACGTTTAACATTTTATTCCTAGACTATCTTAGCTCCCTAGACATAAGAATCTCTCACACTCTCATATCCCAAATCCTAAGATAATCTAAACAACCAACATACGTATCAAAGGTGAGGTATAAAATACAAGTGTAAAACTAGCTTATTCTACCCAAGAAGCTACCAAATAGACAATCCAAGATAAGCATAAAACCATTCAAATTTCTCTCATTTTCTCTCATTATATCTAGGAGCCCTCTTGGTTTTCATCCTAACTTCACACTTTTTTTCTTTTCCAAAGCTCACTCTCACCATTTTCCAAACCATAGATTGAAAGAAAAAAACCTTTAAAAAATATGAAAGTGGTTAATGTTGTTACATGCAAAGTTGATTTTGGAACATCTTATTCACACCAAAAGTGGAATTTTCATGGCTTACAAAATTTGTCATCCTACCAACCCCCAAATTGATACTATTGTTGCATTCATGGTTGATAACCTAGGCAATGCATTAATGGAATGTCTTCATGTACAACCTCTTTAGTGATAAGGTGTTCAATGCTACCCCTTACCACTTATTCACTCACTTGCAGTAGCCTTGGTAGAGTGTTTTTCCTTATGAGTCTGTCCTTGTTCATGTATGGCATCTTGTAACGGTTTGATTGCTTTGATTATTTCAATCATGGATTGTTGATGTGTGATGAATACTTTGTTGAGATTCATTGCATCTTCCCTTTCGAATGCAAAATGCACAACCTCTAGTAGTTGGCTTACATTTGATGATGCATGTTCATGTTGTAATGACTAAATGAAATTGAAAAACCCTAGATCTAGAATATTACAATCGAGAGAATTGGTTGGTTAATTTACCGTATTCATTGTGAATCCATTTGTGTTAGCTGCAGCCATAAAATCAGGATCAGCAACCTTTATGTGGGGCCTCGCATTGTCTTGTTGAATGCTGATGTACTTGCCCAAAATGTGTGGTGGACACTTATTTTTTATAGTTGGGATAACTTCATTGGTGATTTTTGCTCTTTTTACATCTCTTGTAATACTTGGCACACAAAAGATTTGATTGTGTCTGCTGTCATGTTCTTGTTGTTGTTAATAGCCACTTGATCTTGCACAAATGGAAGCAAGCTATTTTCCCATCGAACAATAATGTACCATCTTTCCCCCATATTGGTCTACTAACTGCACACATAAACATTAGTTTTGGTATGTGAGACTTATATTTGCATGTGCGGTAAAGCTCTGGCTCATCCGGGGCCAGGATGTATCTCACAGTTGGGCGGCTTAAATCGAAACACTTTTCGTCTATGTAAATAACGTGGTCCATGTTATTGAATCTTAGATCTGCATCCAATTGCTAAACGAAAAATCATTCGATGTACTTTGTTGTACTCTGTTAGGGCTGGTTTAATGCTGTTTGTGTGGCTACTAATGATCTTCGCAGCTACTGCTCATTGGACCATACTCTTCCCTAAGTGTAAATTTGTTGTTGTACCCCTTATTGTGCGCCTTTTTACTGCAGGAAGTGCTCTCAAAGTTTCAGTTCAATGACTTTCTTATTTTTCGGAGGGTGACCAACCATCTGATGACGCACATCAAGATGAGATCCTACTGCCATTTGAGCTCTGGCAATAGACCATATTGTGCTCACAGTGCGTATGTTGCAGTTAAACACCGCCGCTGCCTCAAGCTTTTTCAAATGCATGATCTTCCCATTTTGATGCTACTCCAACATATATTCATCCAAGTGTTGCCTCTGCTCGTTCGTCAGATTCTTCCCCCACGGTGCTATGATAAAAAAAACCTACGAGGAAAGGGAAGATGCATAAAACTGAGAGCAACCAAACCCTCCAGGTGCTCGGGACGGCTCGATGAGGTTGAAACTTTCAAATTTGAGGGTTCCCTAACCAAACCCAACAAATTTGGGTTGGGGTTTTTCAGAAAAGAAGAATATTCAAATCATTTTTTAGGTTTTGAATGTATGAAATATTTCTGGAAATATAACTGTAGGGTTCTTCATTTGTACAAATTTAGTGGTATATATATATAGGCAATGAAAAATATAAAGTTCACTTTTTTTACTGTTCATGTGAACAGTATTTCAGAAATTGTACTGGGCGCCAACCCGGCCTCTTAATTTAGCGGAAATTGGATTTAGTGAAATGGAGGGAAAAATTACCTCTTAAATTTTTCATTGACAGCTTTTATTTTATTCTTGATCCGCCATCACGTGGGGTGATGTGGATCAGATGGGGCCAAGGGAAAATTTTGAGGAGAGTTTTCTCTCTCTGCAGAATCCCCTGGGACATAGGGAGTAAAATGTAAAAATAATGTACTAAAGTAGTACAATTCATTCGTTTGACCTTTATGCATGTAGTAGGTGTATTCAAGAGTTAAATAAATAAAAGAGAACAAGTTTAAAACATGAAAAACTAAAAAGATAAAAGTACTTTCATAACGCTATCTAATTCACTTAAGTATCAGTATAACCTTTTAATAATTGAAAGTGCAAATATAACTCTAAATAGTTTATGTAAGTGCAATTTTACCCATTCCATCAGTTTAAGGCCGTATTTGATTGAAAAGATAATTTTACCCTTCTAATTTTAGATTAAAAATAATATATACTAATATAACCCTACCTACGTGATTAAGTGCCAATATAACTCTCAGATAATTTTTAGTGTAAAAACAATCTAACTACTTAATTTAAGTGCTAATATAATCCTAAGATATAATTTCTGGCATTGACCGACGTTGACAACAAGTAAAATGACTAAAAATGACCTTTGGCCTAAAATCCAAAAATGTTAGGACAATTTTTCCCTCAAACCACCACCACCACTGCCAGGTTGCCAGCCCATCACCACCACCCCCTTCCAGTACCACCACTCAACTAACCCCACCACCACCAGCCATCTCCGCTACCACCACCACCCCTTCCAGCCAGTTCCACCACAACCACCACCCCCAACCTCACCCCTTCTAAAATTTCCTTCCCGATCTAAACCTTAGCGACGTTGCAACTAATTCCTTCCCGATCTAAGACCTTAATCCATTCCCAATCTTTTCACACCTCCGGCCAACCCTGGCACTGGTGGTTCTCGGTCCACGAGGAGGCGGAGGCAGGGCCCAACCCTAGCGCTGGTAGTTCTCAATTGACGAGGAGGCGGGGTGAAGCCTAACCCTAGCGCTAGTGGTTTTCAATCTTTCAGGAGGCGGTGCTGCCGAAACCCAGTGAGCTAGGTGATGAAGGCAAGTGGCTGCAGGACCAAGGGGGTAGGGTTGTTTGGGGCGGGCTTTGGGCAGCATTGTAGTGGTGGAATTGTGAGTTAGGAAGAGAAGAAATGTTAGAGAAATAAATGTCGAGAAAATAAGTTAGGGAATGATAAAGAAATCAAGAATATTATGGTATAAATGTAATTTCTTATTTTTTTAAAAAAATTAATTTTCAAAGGGGTAAAATAGTCTTTAAACTATTTTTCGGCCTAAATATGTTGGAATGGGTACGTTTGCACTTATATTAACTATCTAGGGTTATTTGCGCTTTCAATTATCAAAAGGTTATATTGGCACTTATATGAATTAGGTAGGGTTATATAAGTACTTTTCTCAAAAAAATAAAAGGTAGAAATTACAATTATACCCCAAAACCCTATTATTCTTCTTTCTCTTTCTTTCCTTATTTTTTTCTTCCACTTTCCCCCACAGTATTTTTCTTCTTTTCTACAGCATTTTTCGACAATCTCCGGCGGTGGGGAGAGGAAGATGTAATCTCTCTTCGGCGCCTGGGTTCCGGAAAGGATTTTGGTCTTCAGAGGAGCTCTGGCGCAGCGATGAGGAGCTAGCTCAAGGTGAGGGTGATTAAATTGAGTGGAACTAGGGTTTTGGTCTTCAGAGGTGCTCCGACGTGGGATAAGTCTTCGGCGTTAGGGTTTTCGTCTAAAGAGAAGTTTCAACGCGGGATGAGTTAGTAGGTTGCGGGATGAGGCTCCGGCATTGGGGTTTGCATGACTTGGTGGTGTTGGCCGGTGGGATGAGGTGGTGGTGCGGCGTGGCTGGTAGTGGGATGGGTGGTGGTAAGACGGACGGCGGCAGCATAGTGGTGGTTTTAGATAGCTCGAGAGAAAGGCACGCCAATTTTAGGAAGGAATGGAGTTAAAAACAAAATTAATGTGGGGTCCATAGACAATAAGGGTAATTTTTTCAACTTAATTTCAAATTTTAACACAAAGGGTATTTTGGTCAATTTGCATATGGTCAACACAAAAAATTGGAGGTCAATGCTGGAAATGGGGTTTGAATGTTATATTGGACTTACATGCATCTTCTTCTGCCATCTAGGGAAATCAACACCTTCACACTTCTCTTGTTTCCCAAACTTGGATGGCATGTCATGTACGGATACCATGTCTCGTACGGTAAAGAATTACTTTGTAAGAATGTTGAAAAAAACAAATAGCGGTAATTTGGTTTGTGGAAGAAGTATGAGTAAATTTATAAAGTTGTATGCTGGTCAATGTTATGTGATTGTTGAACTTTAATCTAATGAA
>JAULKJ010286226.1:0-12699 GCA_032355405.1 Rubia balearica | reverse complement strand
AGAAATGAAGATGCTGAATCCGGGCTCCGTCGCGAGTCGCGACAGACTGGTGTCCAGACATCTTTCTTTCTTCTTCAGAACTTCTTTCCTTCCTGTGATTTTCTGGTTTAAAAACCCTAGTTTCTTCTTCTTTCTTTACTTAGTTTTTGTAGGTTAGTTATGTGTTTTAGTAATGTAGGGTAGTAATCTCCTTGGGAGCATTGGATTGAAGCTTCCTTATCTATATCTTGAGAATAAATTCTATATATTTAATGCTTTATCTATTGTGCATTTATTGTGCTTGAAAATGATTGTTGAATCATTAATGGTGTTAGAAGTTTGAGTATTTATGAATTGCTTGTATGATTATGTGTTAGAGTTTGGAAAAAGTAGCTAATTATCCCTTCCTTTGATATGAAATCCAAGAGCAAGATTTAGAGCTTCTAATATTGTTGATTATTTTATGGATGCTAGATAAATGTGATAATGTCGAATTCTTTATCATGTTTGTTTTGTGTAGAAAATAGGAGAGGTTCATGAATATTGAACGTTCTTGGCTAATCTTGTGTAAATGCATGAATTGGCTAAATGCTTGGACATGGTGTAGTGTTTATAAGTGCTACCAAGCTTGTTGAATCTTTGTGCTTAATGCCATTAATGGGATACCTTTAGGCGTTGAACGACTAAATGGGTCATTAGTGAGGTTTAACTAGAGATGTCCAATTCACTCTTGTAAACTACTATCAAAGAAGGGTAGAAGATTTATCTTCATAACAAGTAGTTAAAGTAGTGAATAGGTAGTGGATTCAATGATAGATACGAGGTTTGGAAGCGGAAATCCATTGCCCCCAATGCTTTGTCATTTGTAGTTTTTACCCTTTTTATTAGGTTGTTGCATGATTAGCATAGTTACATAACCTTGCTAGTTGTGTTGTCTTTACTTTCATAACCTAGGAAACCAATCCAAACCCCCTCCCCCTCTTTACATGCTTTTATATGTATGGACATATCTATAGCTAGGCTTATATTCAACCTTGTATGTGTAAACGCTTGGGAACATCCCCCTTCTCAGTGGATGGCCCCGAATTGCCACTATATACTTAATTGTATCTAGTAAGCAAAAAGGGCTTATAAATTGTATACTTGAGAAGTACGGCGACGATCTTCCACCCGCACCCGACATCGATTCCATAGCCCCGCCACGCCCCAACCCCAATATCGATTCGAACCCTCCGCCACCACACTACGCTGCTTCACCTCACATCCACCATCGCCCTCGGCACTGATTCCCACATCCCAACCAAACCACGCCCCAACCCTAGCACCGATTTGAACCCTGTCCAACCCCACCACCACTACCGATTCCCACCACCATCGGCAAGTCGGTGGGAATGGAAGAGAGGAGGGTGCAACTGGGCAGATGGGATTAGTGGCGGGAATAGAAGAGAGAGGGGTGTCTTTGGGGCGATGCCTGAGATGCGGGAGTAGGGGGTGGTGGTGCTAGGGTTTAGAGGAAGTAGCGGCAGCGGCAGGATTCTGGTGTGGGATTTTGCATGAAAAAGGAGAGATTACCAAGGGTGTGGGATTTTGGTTTGAGAGAAGGAGGGATTTTAAGGAGAAATACAATCGTTTCCATTTTTTTCTGAATTTAATTTTTTTAAAATAGGTGTATATTAGTGAATTCATATAATTCTTGCCAAATCCAGGCTCTTAGGGTTAGATTGACACCTTCAACCAAATAATAGGGTAAGAATTGCACTTTCATATTTTATAGGGTTAGATTAACGCTTTCGACCAAAACATAGGGTTATTTTATCACTTAGCATAAATATATAAATTGCGCACAGTACCAATTTGAAAATGAAATGCAAATTTGGAAGTTAATAAAATTATAAAATAGTAAATATATATTTTTTAGGAGATCTATTTGGATTTATGTGTTAGTTATGGATCTTAATATTATATATCTGGACCCATACTCCTTTTTGAATTAATGTGTGGACTCACATACACAATCCAAATTTGATGAATCACAAAATTTATCCCAAATATTTGACTCAACGGATCCAAATCCTATAAATTTGGATCGAATTATAAAGACATGCCCATAAATAAGGAAATTTTATGTAGTCCATCTGTCCCATGCTAATATGCAAACTTTTTTAGTTAACTTTCTCAAAACATGTTTATTTTCGAAAATGAAAGGAATGATAGGAAAATAAAAAGAAAGATGGATGCACTCCATTATAAAGGTGGAATGTTTTTGAGAGTTTCTTACTTTCAGTGGCGGTACTAGGACAAAACTTTAGGGAACTGAATTACACTGATAGTTTTTTTCCAAACACTTAATTTTACATACACAAACAAACGAGAGTCCGTCTTTTAAAAGATGTTCTATCCATAAGTAAGAAGAAATCAAGGTTTAAAATACATTCTATCCATAAACGAGAGTCCGTCTCTTAGAAAACGTTCTATCCAAGGTTAAACTGAAAATTAAAAGAAATCAAGATAAAATTTTTGGATTGCATTAATCGGGTCATAAATTTATAACTACTGAACGTTACATAATAAATTTTAATATTGCAACTAAAAACATACTTACCTTTCTATAATTCTAATTCAACTTTTTCTTTCCATATGCCTGTGGAAAGGTGGTCTTTCCAAAACTTTGCCAACAAACAAAGCTTAGTAAACATATAAATATTTTAAAAAATTAGTGAACAAATGATACTTATAAATTAATTTTACCTAATTAAATTAATATATTTTAATAACAATCAAATAAGATAAATAACTGAATTGAAATCAATTTATATCTAAAAATTAATTAAATAAATGTATAACTTAATTAATTAAAATTATAAGCTGATTTTAAAATACATACCTAATTGAGAATTGAAATTCCTTTAACTTGGAGAATTGAGTTGTCTGAATAAACACAAAAATTCATAGCCTATAGTTCACATAAATCACATCTTAGGCACTCCTTCTGTGATTAGATGGGTTAGAATAGTATGTTTCCTGATGAATTAAAGCAAAGAATATATCCTATAAAAGTGGTTAAAATAGCTAAAAGAGAGTCATGTGAACCAAAACCAAAAATATCCTATAAAAGTGGCTATAATAGTGTTCCAAGAGTGTCCAAATAAATGGTTTCCCTGTTTTACATTTGAAAGAATAGTTTTCTAGAAAGTTTAATTCAAAATTTGACCATTTGGGAGAGAAAATAGCATTGGACAATTTAATAAATTTTGGTCTATTTTATTTTTAAAATTAGCCCAACCCAACTACATGATTTATTTGAAAAATAATGTAAAATGAAAAGGCCCAACTTCTGAGTCTTCTTCTTCCTCTGCCTCTCCCCTCTGTATTTTCTTCTTCCTCTCAAATCTGCAACCTCTTCAAAATTTCTGACAGGTGATGGCAAATTTCAGGATGAAAAATATCTGGAGCGGACGAATTGCCTTCCTGGGGTGCAGCTGGGCGGAACCTTTTTCAATTTTAATGAGACGAGGCACACAAAGACATGAAAAGTATTGCTCCCTTAGTTTTCCAGAATTTTACCAGGGTGGCCGCACCGACTCGTCCCGGTTTAGTTCCGTCATTGCTTACTTTAATGCACTCCAAACATGGGTTTCAATGGATGAAGTGCCTTCGGAAATGCGTTTCCGAAGTTGATGATCTTTGGAAAATGCCTTGGAAGTGCATTAAAATAGTACTCCTCCTTCACAGATAAAATGTAATGTTTGCTTTTGGAATAATTTTTTAGGAGAACTATTGTGGAAAAATAGGGATAATTTGGGAAAAATAATTGGGGAAAATAGGGATAACTTGGGGAAACAGTGAGTCTAGTCTAAAATTTGCTAAAGTTAAAGTAGACATTGTGCGAATTTAACCACATATTCTTTGCTATTTTGGGTAATTTTCAAAATATGTCATTTTAGTTGGGACGGAAAAAATAGAAAATGTGTCATTTTTTGTGAGGACAAAGGGAGCAGCTTTTAGTACATATTTTTGTAGGGTTCCATGGACGGCGGGTTAACCGCATTGTCTACTTTAGTGCACACTTCACAGGAATTTTTGGAAGAGGCCGCACCGACTTCGGAAGTGCATTTCCGAAGACACTACCTCCTTCTTAAACACCCACAAAAAATACCTTCAAATAATAAATTTTAATGCATATGGCTTCTTAGATGGCAGTTCAACCACCATTGTCTGATTTAGTGAACTCCAACACATGTTCCACCCTCATAAGTGCACAAAAGAAGAAGTAATTGTAACCATCATACAAGACTTTCAATAACAGTTCAAGCCCAACCATCGTTGATCGTACTACGTTAGACAGCAGTTATTCGTCAACCGGCACTTAACAAGTTTTTGGAACCGTGTATCGTCAATCCGACTATTTAAATACATGTTCCAACTACGGAACATAGATTAGACGATGGTTCCGGAAAAAAAAATCCATAACTGCCATGTAACGGAACAGTACATTAGTGACTATTACCGTACTAATTAGCACAACCGACATCGGTTGTGGTTGTTATAGCATCCGAAACCGCCTGTAGAACCCACCGTTATTTAAAACTTTTTACTTAAGTTTTCAAAAATCCAAAATTAAAAGTTTGGTAAATTTTAACTAAAAAAATACATTGGAGTTTTTTTTTTCAATAACCAAAGTAAAAGAATATTTTATTTTGGTTATAATTACCCCTTGGGTAAAATGCATTTATACCCCAAAGTTCTTTATTTAGTGCATATGTACCTCTAAATTTTTTGTAAGTGCATATATATCCCTTTGTTTTGAAGTAGTGTTTGTATTTATGAATTAAAAATTGATCGGTTGTGTTTATTCCTTTTAGATGATCCAATAATCATATTCAGACCAATAAAGTAATTTACAGCTGCTTTTTAAACTTCTGTAACTGATTGAGAAACCAAAATAGCATCTGAGACATTGACACACGGACTTGGCAAAATTGAAAGATCATCTTTGCCAGGGCTGTTCCCAAATTTGAATCATCAAACGCAGATTGTTCATCAGTAGATTGCATTAAGTCATGAAGCTCAACCGAGTCCTCCGAAACGAAGAATCAATTTTCAGGAAAAACAAGCTCTTTATAGGGTGCAAAAGCAAGCTCCAGTCGAGTATCTTTATGCAGCCTGTCACAATGGCACCACATGTCTGCATATAGCGTCTAAAATGCAAAATATAAAATGAAGTGTACATTAAAGAAATCAATTTTAGAATAAATTTAAAGACAAACTTGGATTCAAAGCGCACACAATCCACAATTTCAAGTTTGTAATGCACAAACATATAAAGAAAGTTTAACTTCAGAATAAAATGCAATGTCTCACAAACTGTCTCACAAATCCAACTGAGATCATCATTAATTATTACTCTAGCATTAAGTTTTCGGGGCATAATTAATGAAATATTGGCTACTTTTACCCTAATGATCATATGACAATCGAAACTGGCCGCCTGAGCACTTATACTTAATCCAGACCGGCTCCTCCTCCGTGATGATGAATAAAAGCGTCGATCACATCTCCATCAGTAAGCTACAGAAGTCGATCAAGAAAGCAGAACTAATGTTAATCTTTGTCAAGTACACATGCATTCTGTATCACTCATTACTAACCTTGAAGCAGAGCCTGGGATTCTGCCTCTATGATGGAGTAGGAAGGAAGTGTTTTTGAAGCCGAAATGAGATGTTTTCCTGCGTTGTCTCTCATGATCCAACCTATACCTTAGTTACCATTTTTCAAAACTGATCCGTCTGCATTAAGTTTAGTACAGTTTGAAGGAGACTAGGAAACAACCACTAGTTCCTTCATAATTTTCAATTTCCCGTAAATGTTCAGTATAGGATATACAGCAGAGAGATCCCAAACAGCCTTTATCTTGTGAGCTAGCAACATATCATTCAACAAGTTCAAAATGTGAATAGAAACTATTATTAAATCAGGATTAATACCCTCAAATGTGAATTTGTTTCTAGCACACCAAATTGACCAAGATACAATGCAAGGAATAGTCCTGGTGATATTTGCAGCTTCTTTATTTTTTACATCCTGTGTCCAATAGTGGAAGAATCTGTTCCTAAGTATATTCTTATCTAAATGTTGTATTTTAAAGATTTTGTCAATCAAAGACCAGATTTTTTTCGAAAAAGAGTATGAGCGGAAGACATGGTGGATATCATCTGTACTCTTTTTACAAAGGCAACACTTTGAAGGTAATTGAAATTTGAAATCCTCTCAAATATCAGGCATAGCAATAAGCCCGTTTAATAATCTCCAATTCCATAGAATTTTTTTAAGGCATCAGTAAAGACCAGAGAAATTTGAAAGATGGGAATTTTTCTTTTCTATGTCTTATCAGATCATAGGCAAATTTTAGAGTGAAATTTCCATTTTCTGTGTTCTTCTAGATCAGTTCATCTTTGTATTATGAAAATATGTTTTGTTCAGCTTTTAAGATTTTTAGAACTGAATATGGAAAAGGATTTTGAAAGAGAGAAACATAATGGTTCTGATCAGTAAAAAAACTCTGCAATGGTAAGGTCTGGGATGACTAGATCAGTTTCTGTATGCCAATATTGAGTTAGAGGACCTATTTTTGTCCAGTTTGCATACCAAAAGGAAGATTCTCCATTTCCAATTTGTACAAAAGATTTATTAATTACTATATCTTGAATTTCTGAAATTATTTCCCAAGATTTTGAAGTTTTTTTATTGTCCGGGGTGGACCACATGAAATGAGACCAAAGGGATTTACCTTCTTGTAATTTCCACCATAATTTTAGAGAGAAATATTTTGTCATCGTTTTGAGATATTTTAATTTAAGACCTTTTTCTTCTTTAGGTAGAGTAAGTTTACTATAACTTCTCTAGATTTTTCTTTTATCGTTTACTAAGTCCTGGTTATACCATAAAAAAATTTCAAACATTTTGTGTAGTTTTTCAATTATGTTTAGAGTAGGTTTAAGCACTGTAAGAATGTGTAGTGGAATTTTTGAAAGAACATGTTTTATTAGAGTAAGTCTTCCTGCTTGCGTTAAGTTTTTATTTTGCCAAAGAGTTGATTTTAAAATTTATGGAGTCCAACGGACTCTGATAGTATATAATCTTATTTCTCCCTATAAAGATTGTACAACTTAAGTATTTGAAAGGTAATGATCCTGAGATCATTTTTGTTTCTATTTTGAGTGCTGAATCAATCCCTAGCTTTGCATGTTTAGATAATAATATGAGGACTTTTCAAAGTTTATTTTTTGTCCTAAAGCTTTCTCATAGATTTTTAGGAACCCCGTTAGTTTTTTAATTTCCGATTTTGAAAATTTCATGAAGATTGCAGTATCATCTACAAATGAGAGATGAGTTAGTGGTTTCATTGGTCTTGGAAACTTATAATAGCCAATATTGGCACATTGGAATAAAAAATAATGTTTCTGGAGAAAGTTTCTGCTATTAAGATAGAAAAATCATAGGAGATAGAGGGGCTACTTGCTTTAAACCTCTGGAAGCTTAGAAGAAACCAAATATTTCTCCATTAATTAAGATTGAAAAAAATTCCGTTTTAAGGTTTCCCATTATTAGTTGGTTAAGATGATTAGAGAAGCCCATTTTTGTTAGAAGTTTAGAAAGAAAACCCCAGAAAACTCTGTCAAATGCTTTAATCATGTCTAATTTGATAATCACATTGATTCTAGGTTGTTCGGAATGAATATAATTAGACATGTCTTGCATAAGAAGGACACTATCAACTAATACCCTTTCAGCTACAAATGTTGTTTGTTGTGGGGAAATTATGTCTTGAAGGATTGGTTTCAATCCGTGTGCAATTAGCTTAGTGATAAGTCTATTTATAAAATTACATAAGCTAACTGGCCTAAGAAATTTAAAAGAGGCACAAACCTCCTTTTTTAAAATTGCTGAAATGGCTTTTGGGACATGTGTTAAATTTGGAAAAATCATTTACTGCTTCCAATAAATCATATTTAATTATTGACCAGCAGTGTTTGTAAAAGGTACCTGAGAAACTGTATTGACCAGGAGCTGAAACATTGTCCATTTCTTTAAGTATTATTGCAATTTCTTCCAGATTTGTTGCTTTTATTGAATCTTGATTTATGTTGTCAGTTATTAGAGAAGGAATATTTTTCAACCAAACTGCAGTATTAATTCCATAATCATCCTGATTATCTTTTGAAAGGATATCAGAATAGAATTTCACTGCTTCTTTGCCTGTTAAATTTTGTTCATACAACCATTCACCATTTTTATTTTTAATTGATGAAATAGTTTATTTATTTATGTTTAGCTTTTACTTGAAGATGGAAAATTTTAGCATTAGAATATCTCTCTTTTAGTCATTTTATCCTTGATTATTTTCCCAGAAGATTTCTTGGTTTTTAAGGCTAAAGTGAGTTCAGCTTTAGCTTTGTTATATTTGATTAAGTATTCAGTATCTTCGTTTTGTTGAAGATTTTCTTCTGCAATTAGAAATAGTTCTTAAGCTGATTTTACTTTGCCAAAAATATTTTTATTCCACATCATTAGAGAAGTTTTGGTGTTTTTTTAAAAAAATTTTAATGGCAATTTCTTCATGCCTGAAAGGTTGCTGTTAAGATTCCAAGAGTTTTCAATTAAATTTAAAAATTCTGGATGAGAAATCCAGCAGTTTTGAAATCTAAAAGATTTTGGTTTAGTTGTGATCTGTCTGTTTGATAGATATAAAATTATTTGAGAGTGTTCAAATTGCTCTCTTGCCAAAGTTTGGGCAGAAGTTAATGGTAAAACTGAATCCCATAAGTGATTTATTAAGACTCTTTCTAATCTTTCCCAATCTCTGCCGTTAGGCCTCATACCAATCCAGGTGAACAGGTTTCCTGAGGTGTTAATTGTAGACAAATTTGCCTCAGTTATAAAATTTTGGAATTTTTTTCATTCCTCTCAGATTTGAATTGATGGACCAATGTATTCTTCATATTTTTCAATGATATTGAAATCGTCAATCAAATGTAAAGGTCCATTTTAAAAATCTAGAATGGAGTTCCACAGTAATTTCCTTTGCTTTACTGTGTATTTTGCATAAATGAAACCTATCTGACATCCCTGGTTTATAGATGAATGGTTGATTTCAGATTAGGTGAATTGATCCTCACTTTTAATTATATTTAAGTTTACAGATTTATCCCAAAAATATTGATTTTATTTAGAGGGCTGTTATAATAATTTTTATAACCAATCTTTTTAGCAATTTCCTGAATAGATTCATTTTGAAGCATTGGTTCCATAATTGCTATGATAGCCATTTTAAATATCTTTTTAATATCTTTGATTCTGATCTGTGTAGGATTATTTCCAATTCCCCTAGCATTCTATGATAAACTATTAAGATTAATCATTAAATTAGTTTGTTAGAGTTCAATGTGGGTCTTGTAGATATGGTCTTTGGTGTTGAGGTATAGTCCTTCTTATTGTATCTTCTGGGTTTAATGTTAGTCTCAGATTGATCTTGAGAAACATTTAAGGATTCAACTTCTGTGATAGAATCTGAGAAGGATAAGTTCCGAGTTTTCGTGTTCTTATAGAATGGTATTGAATCTTTTTGAGATTCTCTTAATTTTTCTTTGATTTCTGAGAAGTTAGATGATTTCTCAGATTCTGAGTTATTATTAAGATTTTTAGTATGTTCATTATTTAGCGATTCTAGTCTTTTACTTTTGGATTTGTTTGATGTTAGTAGTGGGGAATCCCCTGCTTTATCTCAATAAAGTCTTTTAAGTTGTTCTCATTATTTCCCGAATCTTCAAAAATTGATTGAACAGGTTCATGGTTTACCATATTAGCATTATTATCAGTAGGTATTTCTGTTGAATCAATTTGATTCAGAATTTCAAACTAATTTTTATTATCCTTGGGTGTTTCGTGAGCTTTCAATTTGTCTTTTTCAGCATTTTCGGATGAGATATTAGTAGGGAGCTTAGAAAAATCTGTGTCCGTAATGGTAATAACATTTTGATCAGGCACATTAAGAGACACAGTAGGAGAAGAGATGGTATCAGTGGGGATAGAGAGTTACCTGTGATCCCTGAGCAGGGATGATCTCTTTAGAACTTGTTAATAAGGTCTGATCCTTAGCCTGCTTGTGGGATTCCAAAGTCATCTTCCCAGATTCAGCTTGATCCTTAGCCTGCTTTTCCTAAGTGATGATAGCTTGGTTTGGCTCATTAATTAAGGCCTACTGTGAGGAGTTAAATCTGTTTTTAAGAATAGGTACATAAATTTCTTCTTTGGCCAGAACACCGAAAGCAGAGGAGTTGCCAACCACATTACATTTTACCATCTCTTGTTCTCCTTTGTGGTTGGGCTTCTTACCTGAAACAGGGATGTCTTTGGGTCTCCAAGCTGTGAATTTGGTACTATTGATCAAACCTGCACAGAGAAACTAAATGCCCTAGTTTGAGGCAGTTAGTGCAATAGTGAGGAAGCCCTTCACATTCTATATACCGCCATAAAAAGATTTCCTTGAAACTTAACCATAATCTTTCAAGAAGGGACTTTGTAACATCAACTTCCATAAAAACACTGGCAACATGAGTTATTGTCCTATTCAAGGTGGCCTTATCGACTCAAACCGGAGTTCCAATTAGATTACCTATTGACATCATAGCAGAATAATCGAATTTTTTTTGTGCAAAACATATAAAGAAATCAAAACCTGGGCTATTAGGGAATCAGCATTGGGGTTTAAATTAGGAACCTATTTTGTCATTCTAATTGAGTAAGGGCCAAAGTTACAAATTTCATGCAACCAACAACGATAATAATCGCCAGGTAGAGAAAAAATGAATAGGAACCTGCTTGTTGTCTAGAAGATTAATCTCAATATGCCCTTTGAAAATGGTTGTTGGGAAATCCTTGCAAAACTTTTCCATTTGAGGACGGCTGTGCGAGAACTTCCTGACCAGTGTCCACTTCAATGGTTCCTCAAGATTATTTTATTCATCATCATTGAAGTGAAATCCTGGTTCCCCTAGGTGATCGATTGGAATCTTTGGAATGAAGGGCGCTCCAGGGATTGGATTTGCAGGTGGATTAGATAAAGCTTTCCATAGTTCATTGTTAAGGGACTGTACGTATGAGATGTTATGGGAGGAACTGGCTTTAGGCTCCACCATTGTGGTGTCTCCTGGTGAGAGGTGGTGAAGATCAGAAAGTAGGTTCTTTTCACAAATCGCCTGATAGTAGAGAAAAACGTTCGAAATTGAACTCAAATAATAAAAACTATCAAAAAAATAAAATAATTGTAGTTCAAAAGTTCAATTTTATATGTTGATTCAATAAGAATTAAAGGTTGCAATGGTTTAGACCTAAATAATTTGGTATAAGTGGAAAATAAGCATTAAAGTTCAAGTGTTAAATAAATGGTTACATTTTATATTTAATTCTCCAAATTATTTTTCTTTCCTACAATATAGAGAATCAAACCTTCTATTTCATCAAAATATCCATTTTGGAGAATGGGATGGAGAACCTGCCGGAGCTCAAATAGTAACTAAAATCTCTAAAGACAATCAAATTCTCTATTATAGAGATTCTCTTGAACTTGCTCTGAGGCCATGTTTTCTAAGTTTATGTGAACTGAATTGAATTGTATAGAATTGAATTATAGTGTAGATAAGTTTTAAAGATCAAAGCCAATAAAAACTATACAAGATTCTAGTGTTACACCCCTATATCTCAGTTGACAAAATGATCATTTAGTTGCTACCTAATTTTTTCGCACACCTAGAAATAAAAACATCAAACTAAAATAAAATAAACCCAAACCTTACTTTCGTCCAGGGAAGTCATGTTACAGCGCAAAATAGCCCAGAAGTATGTATCACCTAAGGAGCATTGCCATTCACTAGTCACAGATGTAGCACCACAACCTAGTTAGACCTCTGTTGTGCGCCAGAAACTCTTTCGATGAATACATACTACTGTAGAAAGACCCATTTTCCCATTTTTCAGTGAGTCAGACCATGTACCCATTATAATATGACCTATTTTGGTTGTTGCCCACAACCCATCACCACTAATGATAGATCCTCATAGCCACTCTATTACAACCACCATAAAACTGTCATGGCTACAACCGTTTATCATGCAAACGACCCCTACCTAATTTAATCGGTCATATAACTATTGAGGCTTTTGTTATTAATTCTGATTTTTCTTTTCTAGAAATATATGATATCCTTAAAAAGGCATTGATAGGACATTGTTGGAAGTTATCAAAGATGTTCCACTAATCATTCTAATTGAAAAATCTGTCATAATCATGAACTAATTCGTATAATGTCTTCTATTTATTAACCATATATTACATATTATCATGGAATAAACATCCAATTTAATGGAATAAATATCTAACAGTTCTTACTTTTTTTTGTTTTTGAAATAGATAGTTCTTACTGATATTGTCGGGTTGTTTTGAGGTATCTTACTAATCAGTTCTTACTAATTACATAGATGTCTCTAAGGTATTTGACAGTTCATACATTGTCCAGGGTCGAGTCATTTCAGATAGGGCATCAGAAAAATCGGTTTTACCGTTGTGACGTTAACTAGCAAACCTATATTCCAATATAGTCTAACTTAACCAAGTATGAAAAGTAAATAATGCACGAGACACACAACTTGGTTATGCAGTTCGGT
>JAULKJ010286218.1:0-12699 GCA_032355405.1 Rubia balearica | reverse complement strand
TGTGGTTGGTCGCGCCAGAATCAGCTATCCAGCGAATATGCGGTGAAGCGGCAGGAGAAGAAACCCGAGAAACCAAACGAGGACATGTGGAGGCAAAGTGACCAAATTTCTTACACCACTGACACTGCAACTGAGACCATCCATCTTGTAATTTGGGACAAGAAGGAGCAACATGACCTGAGGAGTAACACTATTGACACTCGAGTCGAACAAAACAATTCGTATTTTTTTGATTTTTTGGAACTGCCACTGCTACAGTGCCCCCGTGAACAGTGTCGAAAGAGCGATGAACAGTGTCGATGAACAGTGCTGAAATAGTGCAAAAAATGTTTGATATTGGTTTTTGGGAAAAAGTAGAGAAGATATTTGAAAATTTTGGTAAGAGAGATGAAAGCTAGAAGTATTTAGTGAAATCCGACTGATCAGAAAAGGAGGGAAGAAGACTAAATTTTATTGGAAAAGCCAGGGAATATTTAGAGAGACCTGACTGATACCATGATAGAATGTAAAACCCACAAATACTTGTGGTTGTGTGTATTCATATATATAGTGCATACAAAGGGTATACAAGACAGAATTATATATGGAAAAGGATATATACAAAACCAATTAGAAAGGGTATTCGTTTCTTAACCTGATTCGAATTGATCTATAATTCTATTAGTATGGAATGTTAAAGTAGATGATATAGCTTGGAATGTGGGGAACGATTAGTCTATATGGATCTCTGATCAAGGGATATAATAAATAATATTTTCCCATCGAATAGAGTAAATGGAAGATGGAGAGAAACTTGGGTACTTTCAATTTTCCCTCCAAATAAGGTACCCATGTACTCTCTGTTTATTTTATTGGAAAACGGTGCTACACATAAAAAATATATTGAAACTTAACAAGAAAGGTCAATATTTAAGGAAAAAACAACATCATATAGTCATGAACTCAATCCAAGGTTCATCAACAACACGGAGTGGTGTACCGAAGAAGATTCTGAATCATATCTTTAATTTAAATTTTCCATTAAAATTTCAAATCTTTTGGTGAAAGATTTTATAATAAATTAATATATTACAAGTAAATAAAAAAAAATTGGAGAATTAAGTCGGGGGTATTAGTAATGGTAAAATTTCGTTACGTTACAACTCATGTCTTTTGCTTAGGAATATGTATAATATGCTCATAAGGACATTGTTGATAAATAATAAAAAATTATCCACATGAAATTATAGTTTGATAATCCCATGAAAACTAATATTTGTTGTTTCCAATTATTCACTTGGATTTTAAAATTTATAATAGTGGTCAACATGATAACATTTTTGAAATATATTAACGCTGACCATACAATAGAGACATACCATGTTTTTCACCCCTTTCACGTAGGGATAAGTCTATTTTGATGTTTTGTTGTGAATATAAGTGTATCTTTGAAAACATACTCTACATTCCACCATATTTTCTATTGCATCCCACTTTAAACTATTCAAACCTATCACCTTAGTTGATCTCTCAGAGTAACCATTCATACACGATCCTTCATCTCTCAAGGTTGACAAAAATATAGACTCTCACATCTAATAGATGAAGTAGTAAGATGGAGAGCAACACTGGTTCGGGCATGGAACCGCCTCTGATAGGTATGGTTTCCACAAGTGTGACCATGAAAAAATTTTAGTAAAGTACGAAGGGTTATACTATTCAAGATTATAAACCAATTACAACAATCTTCCTATTCAAAACATCTATTAATTTTCTTGTTGCAATCAATGATTGTCTTGGTGCATCAACCGAAAAATAAAATATTATTGTAGTCAGCCAAAGCTTTGGGCGCTAGACTTCTCCCACTTTCTTGGAGGAATCTAATTGAAAAAAGAAAAATGTAGACCAATAAGGTCAAAATTGATTTCGATCAAACCAGACGTAAATAAAGTTCATTAATGTTTATACTACTTAATATGTAGTTTATAATGTACTATCTACTGATATGGAAGTTACTTTTATTCGTTTTGGTCCTTTGCGGGCTCATTTGCTGTGCTTTTGGGCCGAAATTGTTAGCCCACATACATGTGCGACGTCAGTCGCATTTCAGAAACCTGTCGACTAAACAGATGTAGGTGCAACTTCACTGCTTGCACTGTGGACATTATAAGATCCAAAACAACATCATTCCAATTTATTTTTTATAAATTAGAGACTCTATAAATTCATGTGATATATAATCAAAACATTTTTCTTTGCCAACATCCATGCTTTCAAAAAAAAATGGTGTGTTATTTATAAAATAAATGGCAATAATAAGTAATATGTTACAGTGATAAGTACACAATTGCGAGTAAAATCAACATACAAAAAGTAAAAATTAATATATATTGTTGGTGATGCTAAACTTTATTACAATTTACTAATGTCTGTAAGTAAAATAAGAATCTGATTCACTCCTAACGTCAATGCTGATAAAATGTACAATATTATACACAAAATGATATTTTCATAATCTTTCAAAAATATAGAGAATTGGATTTTAGTTTTTTAAAAATTATTACTAACATTATAAAAACCCGTAGCTATAACCTTTGTCAAACAAACACAAACACACAATCACACACTCGGGGTCTACCTATTCTCTTCGGCAAAACGGGAAAACTTCTCACATTTTTCCAATAATGGCTTCAAAAGAAATTAAGATTTTGAGGAAGCAATGCTTAACTCCTTTCTCCTCTAGCTCTACCCAACAGATATCTTCCGCTTCGTCCATCAGCCCGTCACTGTCGTACAATTGGTCGCCCCTCTACCACTTGCACATGTCTCTTCATTCTCCATTCCACGAAAGTGACACCTCAAGTTTCTTGCTGAAACACTCCCCTCTTAAAAGGGACGAAGAACTTACCCCTTCGACCCATCACACTTCTGCCACTAGGAAACTGGGAAAAGAATACCTGCACCGATCTCCAATTCTAGTTCTTTCGACACCTGTGGTGGTAGAAGATTCTGGCCTCAAAGATTCCCAACAATCGAAGAGCTTTCCAACTTTTTTTCCAAGGAAATCCATGCCTAAGAAAACTTCAAAATACATCACTTGTGAGTTTGAAATTATGTTTAACATAAATTTATGTTAGAATGGATTAAAAATATAATAATTATATGGTAAATTTTTTTTTAGGGAATGGAGAAACTTCTGTAGAAGGAGAAAATCGCTAAGCAAAGATGAACATTGTGAAGGATCCTTACGGGAAAATATTTTTTGGGAAGGACAAATCACTCAGCCAACAAATCCATATTTCATCTCAAAAAGGAAGAAGAAAAGGGCAACTGAATTGGTATGTTTTTAATATCTTTTATACATTTATTTTCATTTAGAACTTTTTAAATTCTCAATTTCATGTAAATAAAAAGAATTTCCAAATATTTACGAATTGTAAAATTTTATTGTATATTACATGAATATCATATATAAGTTTTATTTGTTCATAAATGCAACATTTAATTTGGTAAAAGTTAACTACCAACTTTATTTATATAAAAAAAATCACTTCCTTCGGTTACTATGATATTTACTTATGTGTTGTCCTATTGGGATTTGACTTTTGTGAAATGACTAACTATAGTACACACGGAATAAAATATTGTATTTTACTATGATTTCTTTTCATTTTTGAAAATTAATGAAAAAATTTAGTAATACCAAATTATGGACCTGCTAATTCCTAGGATACTACCAAAAAGTATTGTCTCTTTTATGGGAAAATTTAAGAACCAATGTTGACCTTATTATATTGAAAATCTATAAGCAGAGTATTAGAGTAAACCAGGATTAGGCAAATATACCAATAAAATTGGAAGATTAACCTTTATTTTTAGTGTTGTTAAATTAATGATAAATAATAATTTTATTTACTTCTAAGGGTACTGTTAAAAATTTACAAAATAATCCTCTCAAAATGAATGGATTATAATCCTTCTATAATAAATGTTGGTTGTTTAAAATTATTAAAATTTATTTTATTTGAAAATTTATGGTTTTGGTCAACATTATAACATTTCGTACTAAATATGAACACTAACCATACAAGGACATTATACTAGTTATTTCACACCTTTCACATGGAGATAATGCTATTTCAATATTGTGTTGAATATAATTGTATTCAGAAAAATTTACTCTAAACGTCATCATATTTTGTATCTTATTCTAACTGAAACAATTAAAGATTATCAATTTGATCTTCCCGACAAGACGGTAATCCGCGATCTCGATGGAAGGAAGTGGAATATATTCCTTTCTAGGTGGACAAAGAATCGACTAGTGTACTGTGGAGGCTGGAAAGACATATGCCTTGCATATGACATCAATGAGATAGGCATTTGCATATGTGAGTTTGTCAAATGTAAAGAATTTGGGGTTCACATTCAACTCAAAATTATCCGACATGGAAATGATTCAACCTAAATCCAACTAGTTAGGATACCTGGTGGCCGTCAACAGGTATACCATTGCATGAAATAATATGTTCACTTTAATAAGGCTATACCATTGCATGAATGTAGTATCTTTTTTTCTGTTATCCGTGACATTTGTTATCTGCTTATAGGGTAAATTATTATGAAAATTATTTTTCTTCTTCTTTACAATCACATATTTTGATGTATAATTTACTTTTCTATTTTGATTTATTTGTCAAAAATAGTACTGAAAATGTGTAAATTTTATTACTAAATTGAATACATTTAAAAATAAATTATACCGTCAATGACATGATGTCACGGTATCTAGCCCCTTTCATAGGCAAGATTGACAAAAAATGCCTACATTTGAAAGCACCGACAATAGACATGAGACAAGTAATAGAAACAGTTGAAAACACCTATTAATTTGTATAATAGATTGTGTTACACATGTTATTTTTTCCTCCAAGAAAAATATAGTATTAGAGTTCAATTGTTATTAAAAATAATAGTTGTGAGATCAGAATTGTACACGGAAAACCAGAATTATCTAAATTGATGTCCTTATCACCGACATTTTTTAACGAAAAAGGTCAATAGCAAGAAGTAGTATATTGCTTCAACCTACACAAAAATAGAAAATAAAATTATTAACAAGAAATAAGGGTAAGACCTCATTATTTAGATAGAAAGGGTAAAACAAACTCTTACCCTCCCGATCCATTGAAAGTTCCACATATAGTCCCCAAATTTTAAAATGTGCCACTAAATCTCTATACTATACAATCCATTAACATAATTTTTGTGACTAATATTTCACCGGATTCTCTTATTCAGGAAAACATATGTCTCCAATACCCCTTCAATTATGACCGGAAACTTATGGACAAAGAAACCTTTGACCCAATCTCCCTCACATATAAATTATAGACAACATATAAACATCTCCTTCATCATTTAACACTCTTCTATTCAATTTTCTTTAAATCAGAATATGGTTTTGTTCTAAAGCCTATAAACTACAAAAACATTGGTGTCAAATGGTCTTTGAACTAGAAGATTATGATGTTCAACCGGTAGATTTTGTTGTCCTTGTGTTATTGTTATTTAAACAAGAAAAGAGTTATGAGTTTTTAAGCTTAGCTGCTAGACAAAATATTGAAGAGAGTAAAAACTCACACAAATTTTATTTTATCCTCAGCTATTTATTTTGTGAGTTGATAATGGGATAATAGGAAGTTTTTAATTACATTTTATGAACCTAGTGTATGTCATATTATCTTCAGTATTTGATAATCAATTTTCAAAATACTATTTTGTTAAAGATATAATCAGTTTGGAAAGAATGACATAGACGTTGTTTGTAAACAATTTAAAATTCTATTTACTTTTATCAAAACTAATACGCAAATTAAACTATTTAGAATGGATTAGGTGTATGTGCCAGAAGTATAGTAGAGAATATTTTGGTCATGATCGATAAATCGATATTTTGTAATTATTTATTTGTGGTAAACATGTATTCAGATAATCATACCCTACCATTCTTGTCAGTGACAACATTAACGAAAACTGCATTCACAGAGATAGACGTAAATAGTTGTCATTTCCTATAGAATGTGATGGGGATAGAGTCTCATTTGATATTTTCCAATAAAAGTAAGAATAGTGGTCCCATTAATGTTCATTCTTTATGAGCTATAAGTTCTGAAGAATCTAAAGTTAGTTAAGGATGTGATGAACCATGTTGTTTAAAATGAACCAACGAGTCATTTTTTGAATAGTTGTCTCCATTAACGCGATAGGAAACGATAGCTCACACGATAGCTATAAAAAAATTAGAGAGCATATTCTAAAGTTAATTGAAAATTTTGATTCATAAAAGGAAAACATAAAAGTGGCAAGAGTAAAATTTGGGATTCATATAGTTATAGAGAAATTCTATGGGTTAGGAATGTTATAGTAGATGATGTAGCTTGGAATGTGGGGAATAATTAGTCTATATGGATCTCCGATCAAGGGATACCAACAACAAATAATATAGATTCTGAAGAGGCAGCCATAAATTAGGGATAATAAATAAGATTCTTCCATCTAATGTAGTAAACGAAAGAAGCAGAGAAAGTTGGGTACTTTCAATTTTCCCTCCAAATAAGGTACCCATGTATTATCATTTTTTTTTTTGGACAACAATGCTACATACAAACAAATATTGAAACTTAACAAGAAAGGTCATTATTCAAGGAAAAAATCAATATCATATAGTCATGAGCTCAATCCAAGGTTCACCAACAACACGGAGAGGTGTACCGAAGAAGATTCTGATTTATATCTTTAGTTTAAATTTTCCATTGAAATTTCAAACTTTTGATAAAAGATTTTATAATAAATTTGGATATTACAGGTAAATTTAAAAAGAAAATTGGAGAATTAAGTTGGGGTAGTAGTAATGGTAAAATTTACGATGCATTACAACTCATGTCTTTTTCTTAGCAATATGTATGACATGCTCATAAGTACATTGTTGATGAATTATAAACAATTATCCACAAGAAATTATTGTTTTATAATCCCATAGAAATAAATATTTTTTGTTTCCAATTATTCACTTGGATTTTAAAATTTATAATAGTGGTCAACATTATAACATTTTTGAAATACATTAATGCTAACCATACAATAGTGTCATACCATGTTTTTTATTTGATTGTCTCTAAATCAGAATATATTTTTTTCTAAAGCATTTAAACTAGAAAAACATTGGTGTCAAATTGTCTTTGAACTATAAGATTATGACGTTCAACCGGTAGATTTTGTTGTCCTTGTGTTATTGTTATCTAACAAAAAGAGTTATGAGTTTTTAAACTTAGCTGCTGGACAAAATAGTGAAGAGAGTAAAATTCCACGCAAATTTTATTTTATCCGCAACTATTTATTTTGTGAGTTGATAATGGGCTATTAAAAAGTTTTTAATTACATTTTATTGAACTAGTGTATATCATATTATCTTCGTTATATTATAATTAATTTCTAAAACTATTTTGTGAAACATATTATCAGTTTGGAAAGAATGAGATAGATATTATTTGTGAATAATTTATAATTCTATTTACTTCTTATCAAAACTTATACGAAAATTAAACAATATAGAATGAATTAGGTGTACGTCCTACAGGTGTAGTAGAGGATGTTTTGGTCATGATCGATAAATTGATATTCTCTAATTATTTATTTGTGGTAAACATGTACTTAGATAATAACACCCTACCATTCATGTTAGTGAAAACATTAATGAAAACTGCATTCACAGAGATAGATGTAAAAAGTTATTCATTTACTATGGAATTTGATGGGGATAGTCTCATTTGATATGAATAAAAGTAATAAAAGTTGTCCCATTAATGTTCATTCTTTATGAGCTATAATTTCTAAAGAATCTAAGGTTAAGTAAGGATGTGATGAACTATGCTGTTTAAAATGAACTAACGAGTCATTTCAACGAATAGTTGTCTCCACTAACTCGGTAGGAAACGATAGCTCACACGATAGCTACAAAAAAATTTACAGGGATTATTCTAAAGTTAATTGAAATTTTTGATTCATAAAAGGAAAACATAAATGTTTCAAGAATAAAATTTAGGATTCATAGGGTTATAGATAAATTCTATGGCCTAGGAATGTTATAGTAGATGATATAGATTGGAATGTGGGGAATGATTAGTTTATATGGATCTTTGATCAAGGGATACCAACTGCAAATAATATAGTTTAATAAGAGGTAGCCATAAATTAGGGATAAAAAATAAGATTCTCCCTTCTAATAGAGTAAACAGAAGACGGAGAGAAACTTGGATACTTTCAAGTTTTACTCCAAATAAAGTACCCATGTATTCTCCGTTTATTTTATTGAACAACAATGCAACATATAAAAAAATATATTTAAACTTAACAAGAAAGGTCAATATTTAAGGAAAAAACGACATCATATATATTGTCATGAACTTAATCCGAGGTTCATCAACAACGCGGAGAGGTGTATAGAAGAGGTTCTGAATTATATCTTTAATTTAAAATTTCCATTGAAATTTCAAATCTTTTGGTGAAATATTTTATAATAAATTAAGATATTACACGTAAATTTAAAAAGAAAATTGGAGAATTAAGTTGGGTATTAGTAATGGTGAAATTTACGATACATTACAGCTCATCTTTTGCTTAGGAATATGTATGATATGCTCATAAGGACATTGTTCATAAATTATAAACAATTATCTGCATGAAATTGTAGTTTGATAATCCCATGAAAATAAATATTTTTTGTTTCCGATTATTCACTTGGATTTTAAAATTTATGATAGTGGTCAACATTATTACATTTTTGAAATAAATTAACACTAACCATACAATAGAGGCATACCATGTTTTTCATCCCTTTCACATAGGGATAAGTCTATTTTGATGTTTTGTTGTGAATATAAGTGTATCTTTGAAAACATAATCTACATTCCCCTATATTTTGTATTGCATCCCACTTTAAACTATTAATACACGATCCTTCATATCTCTAGGTTGACAAAGAATTAGAGCCTCGCATCTAATAGATGAAGAAGTAAGATGGAGAGCAACACTGGTTTAGGCATGGAACCACCTTTTATAGGCCTGGCTTACACTAGTGTGACTAAGAAAATAAATTAGTGAATTACAGAGGGTTATACTCTTCAAGATTATAGTCCAATTACAACAATCTTCCTATTCAAAAATTGTGTTATTTTTCTTATTGCAATCAGTGATTGTCATGCTGCATTAACCGAAAAATAAAATATTGTTGCAGTCAGCCAAAACTTTGGGTGCTAGACTTCTCCCACTTTCTTGGGGGACCTAATTGCAAAAAGAAAAATGTAGACCAGTTAGGTCAAAATTGATTCCAATCAAACCAGACGTAAATAAAGTTCATTAACACTTATACTACATAATGATAAGATGTCAAAAATATCATTTATTATATTTTTCTTAGTTTATTGTTTTAGGAGGTTAACACTATATTCTTTTTCCCATTGGGTTTTTTAATGAGGTAGTATGCCCATATTTAGAATTAATTTTGAAATATTGTAATTCAGGAATTTTGATTAGATTAGAATAAGATTTAGTAAAATTAGGTTACTTGAAGAATAATTAGAGTAGATTACCATTTATTTTATGAGTTCTAGTTAGATATGGTATTAGTTTCTTAAAACTGCCATAATTCGATTCAGTTTCCAATTGTAATTAGGGTTTTGTTGCCGAGATTACCTCTATAAATAGAGGGCTTGTACACATTATTATTAACCTTTTATCAATAAAATATTCTAAATTTTGAGTTATACTCTTTGCTTGCGAGCATCTTCATTGTTACTTGATCTTGTGGGTTAATTAAGTTTCAATACACCTTGTGATCTAAACCTGCGGGCTATTTAGAGAGCAACTCAAAATTGAGTGTACCCTACAGATTAGACGATTGAATTTTGTGCTTTTATACTAGGTTGGGAGAAATCCTAGAGTAGACGAAGATCCAATTTCCACAATCTAAAGTTTTCGCAAGGAGATTCATATTATTTGATATCAGAGAAAAGTGAAAGTTCCTGCGACCATCATATCAGTCGGTATCAATTGGTATCATAGGGTGATAACAGTTGGTACCTTCATATATGGAATTTTTAAAAAAATAGAAAGAAAGAAGTCCATTGCCGTCGGACAACTCACCGCCGCCGCCTCTCAGCAACTCTGATGAAGCCGCCACTGCTCAGTTCCCCCGCCCGCATCTCCGGTCATCCCCATTCTCTGTACGCCACCTATCATCTCCGTCCGACCTCAAGAACACCATCCGCTCTGCTCCTATCGCAACTTCCACCCACCGTCACTCAGGTTCAGACACCGATCATCACCATCTTCAATCCAGGTTCTTTCTGCCGATCGTCATTACATTCCAACGATGAACACATCTTCTGTAGGCTTTTTTCTCCGTAACTGAACCTCTATTGCCATTTCAGTGCTCTCCTAACGCTACTACAAATTCAGCAAAACTCCGGTGAAGGGAAGAGTAGCATAGGCAACCTTTCCAGCCGAGAAGAATACGGTGTGTGGTCTTCAAGCGCGAACAAAAAATCTGGCTCGTGCATCTCACCGCACGGCATTGGAAGGTGCGTGCAGCACACGAGCGAGTCAGAAGGTTCATATCTTCATATCGCGAGCTGATCAATATATCGTGCATTAATTAAATTCTTGAGAGCTGATAAAAATATCGCGAGCTATTTATTTTCTCGCCCAGATTTATTCGTCTCGTGAGTTCAAAGAAACTATTAGCAGGACTTCACAAGCATTCCAGTCACTGTCTAGTCAGCATACATTCACCATTTATTAGCATAACTTCGTAGGGATAGCGTGGGACGTTTATCTATATTTATTTATAAAGACCATTCTCGTTTCGAGAATGAAAATTTTCAACCACGGAGGGAATGATAAGATGTCAAAAATGTTATTTATTATATTTTTCTTCGTTTAATATTTTTAGGAGTTTAACACTATACTTTTTTCCCATTGGGTTTTTTAATGAGGTAGTGTGCCCATATTTATAATTAATTTTGAAATATTGTAATTTAGAAGTTTTGATTAGATTAGAATTATATTTAGAAAAATTAGATAAGATAATATTCTTCAAGGTTAATTCAAGAAGAATTCGAGTAGATTACCATATATTTTAGGAGTTCTAGTTAGATATGGTATTAGCTTCTTAAATCTTCCATAATTTGATTCAGTTTCCAATTGTAATTAGGTTTTTTTCCCGAGATTACCTCTATAAATATAGGGCTTGTACACATTATTATTAACCTTTTATCAATCAAATATTCAGAATTTTGAGCTATACTCATTGCTTGCGAGCATCTTCATTGTTACTTAATCATGTGGGTTAATTAAGTTTCAATACACCTTGTGATCTAAACCCGTGGACTATTTAGAGAGCAAGTCAAAATTGAGTGTACCTTGCAGGCTAGACACTTGAATTTCGTGTGTTTATACTAGATTGGGTGAAACCCTAGTATAGACAAAGATCCAATTTCTGCAATCCAGAGTGTTCGCAAGGTGATTCATATAACTTAATATGTAGTTTATAATGTACTATCCACTGGTATGGAAGTGACTTTTATTCCTTTTGGTCCTTTGCGGGCTCATTTGTTATGCTAGTGGGATGAAATTGTTAGCCCACATACATGTGCGGCGTTGGTCGTATTTCTGTAACCTGTTGACTAAACCGATATAGGTGCCACATCACTGCTCGCGATGCGAACATCATTAGGGTCCAAAACAATGTCGTTCCGAAAAAATTAGAGACTTGATAAATTCATGTGATATATAACCAAAACATTTTGCTTTGCCAACATACATGCTTTTAAAAAAAATTGTGTTATTTATTAATTAATGAACATAAGTAATATGTTACAGTTATCAATTCACAATTGCGAGGAAACTCAACATACAAAAAGTAAAAATGAATATATATTATTGGTGAAGCTAAACTTTATTATACAATTTACTAATGTCTGCAAGTCAAATAAGAATCTGATTCACTCCTAATGTTATACACAAAATGATATATTCATAATCTTTACAAAAGTTAGAGAATTGGATTTAAGTTTTTAAAACCATTATTCCTGACATTATAAGACCCCGACGCTATCACCTTTGTCGAACAAACTCACACACACCCTCACACACTCGATTTCTACCTACTCTCTTCAGCGAAACTCTCACTGCTAAATTTTTTCCAATAATAGCGTCAAAAGAAATTAAGATTTTGAGGAAGCGATGCTCAACTCCTTTCCCCTCTAGCTTTACCCCAAGGCTATCTTCCGCCTCGTCTATCAGCCCACCACTGTCACACAACTTGTTGCCCCTTTTCCACTTGCAAATGTCTCTTCATTCTCCATTCTGCGGCAGTGACACCACCTCAATTTTCTTGCTAGAACACTCCCCTCTCAACAGTGATGAAGAACTTTGATGATACCTGGGCCACGACCCTTCGAGGCCTGCGAGCTTCGAGCTTAGGGTATCGTCTAAAGTCCAACTCGAGCCCCATAAAGGGACGCGTGATCCATTCCTAGTTAAGGATATTATTGATTCCTACAAGGAAGCTATCTCGAGTTAACAATTATACTCGAATTACTATACTTATCAAACAAGGAAAGGAGTTCTAATCCCCTTAGAGATCGGACTCTCCTTCAG
>JAULKJ010286209.1:0-12701 GCA_032355405.1 Rubia balearica | reverse complement strand
AGCTTAGTCAAAGTCTTTTCATTTCCACTTAAATGGTTCCAAACCATCATAGAGTGAACATAGATAGATGTCAGGGGCCAACTCTCAGTCATAGACAAAACCAAGTATCTCCATGTTATCAAATGATCCAATCATTTTATAAACATGAGATCCCACTAGTTTCCCTTTCTCGATGTTACAATCAAGAATTGTGTTAAAGGTCTCAAACCTCTATTTTTCAACTCATTAAGGCGCTGATAATCCACACAAAACCTCCAAGAGTTTTCCTTCTTTTTAACCAAACGCACTAGACCGTTGCTATGCTGAATAGTGCCTAACTCAAGCATCAAGGAACTATTTACAGTATAGCAAGACCAACTCCATAATTCTTCAAGTTTCAATATAATTCTTTCTCTTCTCAGTTGTCCCTAAACAAGGATTTATTTGTCAATTTTTAAAGATTCAGTTGGATCATAACAAAATGGTATCAAAGCACTCGATTCTTGGAAAATTATGGCGGATAACTCGTTCTAAGGTGGTGGATTCGCAAGTGATGGATTTTGAAGGAAGGGATATAAGTTCAATTCAGGAGAACTTAAGCTTTGGATTGAAGCTAATGATAGCAAGGTGCAAGTGACATTGGAAAATAATGGGAAAAATATCACAGTGGTCAAAGAGGATATCTCTTCACTGAAGATTTATAACAATGTTAGCAATGTTGCAAAAGTAAGTTATCATTCAAGAAACTGTGGAATTAGTCATCATTCAAGAACATAATCCAGAAATGCTACATAAGAAATCAAAAGGATTCTGAACATCTCCACCCCCTATGAACTTCCATAAGCCTCAAAATGAAATAACAACATGGAAAAAATACTTGGGTGAAAAGAAACTGAGCATTAAAACCTTTAAAATAATCTCAAGACCGGAAATGTAGGAGGAAAATAATCTTTGCTACACATGTGGAGAGAAATTTGGCCTTGGTCATGTGTGTAAGCTCAAGCAAGTTCATTTCATGTCTGCTACTAAACTTAAAGAAGCAAGATATATTTTGGTAGTTAATATAGATAAGGAAGAGTAAGAGTTACCAGAAACATGGGGGATGAACCAGAACATATTTCAATGAGGTCAGTTAATAAGGAGAGATTCTATGCAGTGGTATTCTAGGGAAGATTAAATGATGAAAATATTTGCATTAGATTAGACACATGAGCAACATACTGTTTCATTGATCCTTAAAAGTTCAAGAGAGAAGGGTTAGGAACTATGCAAAATAAACCTTTTGTGGTCACTATTGCAGATGGAAACAATGTTAAGGGATCATTTCTTTATCCATAGGTTTTATGGTAATGCAAATTCACATATTTGTTTTTCATCTTAAGGTAATAGAGTTAAGTGGAATAGATGAAGTAAGGGGGTTGACTGGATGAAGCATTTCAATCCTCTCACATTTGACTTTGATGCCAACATGTGGCTATTTGGCATTCGATTGTACAAGTGCTAGAAATGTGCATGAATATGGTGAATGTATTGATGGTAGCAGTCTAACATCAAGTTTGATTGAGAAAATGAAAAGTTTTGAGTTTTTATTTGCAATATACTTGATGAAACGCTTGCTAGGAATTACAAATCAATTTTCTCTCGCTTTGCAACAAAAGGTTCAAACCATATCATTAGTCGTGAATTTGGTTCAAACAATGAAGAAAAAGTTGCACAAATTTAGGAATGAAGGGTGGCATAAATGATTGGATCATGTGAGATTTATTTGCGACAAATATGCTATATCAGTGCCAAATATGTAAGAAAACTGGGTAACTTGTGGTTGTAGCAAACGAAGTGGGCAAATGGTTACCAATCTCCTTTACTTTTGTGCTGATTTTTATATCACAGTATGATTTTAGTTATCTTTTTATATTAAATTAAATTTTTATTTAGTTTTTCTTTATATATTTCTTAGCTTTGTAAGTATGTTAATATTAGGTACTTGATATGATGATTTAAGAGATGAATCAACGCTTTCCTGAATCAAGTTCAAAGTTGCTTAAAAGCAATATGTGTCTTGATCCCGAGGATTCTTTTTCTAAATTCGACATTGGTGTGTTGCTCAAATTTGCAAGTTTTTATCCATATGATTTCTCACATTCTGACCTTGAAATACCTGAGCAAGAACTTCAAGTTTACACTGATAATGTACTTACCGATGAAGGATTTTTAGCAATTGAAAACTTGGGACATGTTGCTAAGAAAATGGTTAAAATAGGTAGAGATTTGATTTTCTCATTGACATATCGTTTGATTGAGTTAGCATATGTGCTACCTGTTGTAACTGCTTCTGTTGAAAGAGTTTTTCCAGCAGTGAAAAATATCAGGACTGATTTGCGTAAAAAATTGAGAGATGAATAGTTGAATGATAGCATGATTGTATACATCGAGAAGAGGTGTTTCTCGGAATTGAGAATGAGAAGATCATCCAAAATTATCGAAGGATGCAAACTTGTCAAACACAACTCTCTCCACTTAATATTGCATCTGGTTCTAGTGTTCAAAAGTAGTTAATTTAAGAGCTTATTTTGTATTGCGATTATGCTATTACTTTGTATTAATTTTGTAATATGCCTCTTGAAACTAATTATATTGGTCATGTTAGATGAAACAAATTATGTACTAATTTTCCCCTCCTAAAATTTTGGTCTGGTTTCGCCAGTGCACAGCCCCTGAACCCACCCTACCTATGACCACTACCATCGTGTCTGAACTCACCACTAAGCCACCTGATCCTAGAATTAGAAAAACCTAGAATACCCCACCTTTCCACATGCCCTAGCCTCCCTACGACTACCACCTTTCCCACGACCATCACTTTCTCCACGACAACCATACTGCACCGGTACCCACCACTAAACCACTTATTCCTATCGTAAAGGTAATTTTAAAGACAGCAAAGGAAATGAAAGAAAACATCCTTCATGTTGTTCAAGATTATTATTGAAGAACCTATTTGAAAACCTGTCACTAGAGTGCGCTTATGTTAGTGACATTTTTGGTTGGGGTGGGGGGACAATTGATATCCATTTATATTATAACTATGTTTAGCAACTTAAATCATTGTCAGATTGTGCTCACCATGGTCGGGGAAAAGATGAAGAGGATGAAGTCGAGCAGGAGATGAATTGGGTAATTATTTAGGGATTTCCCATATACAAAATTAGGGATAAAATTAGGGTTTTGGAGGGTTAAAGGGACATTTTAGGTTTTATTTTATTTTTTAAGTAGAGGGGAATTTTACTCTTTTAAATAATATCGATGAAAAATATTATAGCCTAAAACTTTAGATCAGACGTGGATTATATTAGCACTTTTGAAAAATTGGGAGTTTAATTTGAATTTAACAAAAAAGAACTAGGTGTTATAAAAGCACATTATATAGTATTGTTATTATTGAAAACCAATAAGGGTCATATATGTGACTAATTTTTTACTTAAAATGTACATTCATTATTTTATTGTTATTTTTTTAGTGTATATTCATATTACTTTTAAAATTTTAAGTTTATAAATAATTTAAGTTATAAATACTGTTAGTTTGATAGTTATACTTATCCATTCCATCTTAAATTACAAACTTTACTATTTGATACTCTCCTGTTTCAAACTTGAATTACATATTTAAATAAATATATAATCAACAATATTATCGTATGTGATATTATTGAATTCGTCATTGATGCGTCTCGAATCCAACCAAGCAATACCTCCGAGTTCCTCAGTCGCAATTTTTGAGCTCCTCACCTGCAATCTGCACAAAAACAACAAGCCCTACAAAGTCCAAGGGAAAAAGGTATGATGCCTAAGTCAGTAAAAAACTGTCTTAATACGGTGTAAAAGTAGAGAATGATTGTAAAGCGTATACATACCTGGTATTTATACCTGTTTATGACTCTGATATATAGTCATTGGGGTTAATTATACCCAATATTTTTAATGGGCTGAAATAGGCCCAATGGGCTAACAAAGTACTTGGGCTTATTGAATTATGCCTTCCTCGGGGCCAATAAACTGTTTGGGCAAATGAGACCAATATTGGACTGATTAGATCAAACCCTCATCAAGAGCCTCCAAAAAACCAAAAGCTCCTTGAGACTACGAAGATTCGCGACAATAGCTTGAAGACCCAAATCCATGGGTACCCATGAGATATGGATCGATGGATCAAATTATATCGAAACTCTCTGTGCAAGGAAATTATCTTCGAGCATCGAGATGGCATTTGGTTTTCTTATTCTTACTCTTGGTTTTTAGCAGAATTTGAAAAGACACATGTTTATACTAATTGCATCATAAGGCGCGTGGGCAACATTTTTTTCTCTCTTAAAAGGTATGAAAAGTTTCACTCCTCTTCAGACTTTTCAGTTTCCCAACATAATCATTATCCCCGCCGTTGTTTAAGACTTCTTACTGGTTCACTTGTTCAACTCCTTCTCATTTTACTTGTAGGTCATCCGAGGAAAGCCAACAACACACTAGTCTTTCTTCGTCACCATAATCTCAATCGCCTTATTCTCTTCAAAAAAGTAAGTCTTATTACCTCCTTCATCTTATTTTCTCCCATTTCTCCCAATATTTTTGTAATGGCCGTGAATACTCCTGTATCAAATGAGGAATATGCTAAGAGGAGGTTTATTGATGATACTAGGTTAGAGAGGGAATAGATTGATTTTCTTGGGAGGTCAGATACCAGTTCTGAATATGGAGGGTTAGAGAATTCTCATAGGGATTCCGATACTATAGGATCTGACGAGATTGGTTGTACCGACTATAAACCCGGTATGTAACACTCGAAAAGGGCTCTAAAGGGAGCAAAAACGGAGAAAACTAGTTAAGAAAGGAGATAAATTTCAACAACTTTCTGACCCGCTCTCTCGAGAACCCCCTCTCGAGATAATTCCAGAAAACCCTTGACCTTCGGAAATCTCTGAAGGTGTTTTAATTAATATAATTTATTTCTAATCATACTAATAGAGTTAGTGTTGCGATGAATTTTCCCTCTCTGCTTCTAATTCACCATTTTCTAGTGGGTCTTAGAGGAGCTTTGCTGAAGGGTCGATCCCAGAAAATTAATCCCAACAATCCTCCAACTGCCAACAACACTCTCCCAGCTACCTCAAACCCCCCATCCGCAGGATAAAGAAACTAGAGGGACTCAAGTCCGTAAAGGAAAGCTCAAGAAGAGAGGGTTCGGAGGAACCCCCTAGACGAGTTATCCAAAAGGGGGAAGAATGGCCAAACAAATTCCCGTACCATCACTTCTCGAGGTTCCTCAAATACTCTGGTACCCAATATGGAAGCTCCGAGCTATTTGAATAAGGACCCCGAGGTTTGTTCATATTTTTAATCTTTTAGTTCATTTTTTCACCCTTAATCCCCTATTTCTTATCTTTTTTCCTTTATGTTTCAGGTATCCCTATCCTCTTCCTCCCTCTTTTCGTTGTTGTGTACCAAGCAAGGTGAGACTCCTAACAAGGAAATGTCTATCCTTCGCGAGGAGGTTCAGTAAAAAAATCTCCAAGATGACTGAGATGAAAAAAGAGTTTAAAGAGGCTCAGGAAAAGAGCAAGGAGATAGCTCAAGAGTTGGTGGAATCCCGAAAGAGAATCAAAGCCCAGGACATGAAGTTCATTCTTAAACAAGAAGATCTAGATAAGGCTAAAGAGGATTTACCTCGAAACCCTGAGACCCGGATCTCTTTGCTCGTGGCCTTCAAAGACAAGATGTTGAAGACTCAAAAATGTTATGGCTTCTTCTTTTATCTTCTCCAAACAGTTCAAAACCTAGGTTTCCACTCATTAATGAAAGATACAATTCTACCGTTAGTCTCTGACGACTGAAAAAATTGAGCATCGGAGGTCTCTCTTGAAACTTGATGTTGGTGACTATCTAGACAAGAAATAGGAGGAAGGTGTTAAATATGAAAGCTTCCGCACTACTCTCCTGGGATCCCTGAGATCCTCGAAGCAGTTTTATACTGTTGAGGAATTTCATGCTCTATATATCAAAGCCATAGTCCACGAAGAAGCTACTATGGCACATGAGCTCAGGTAACTGGGGAAGAGGCAATCAAAAGTGAGGCAATCAAAGGTGAGGCAACCAAGGAGGAGGTAACCAAGGACGATGCAACCCAAGGCAATGTCAATAGAGTTAAAACTGACAAAACTAGGGTAGGATAAAATGTAAACTTTTCCTTGATTGCCTCCTTATGTATTCCTTATTATTTATGAAGAACTTCTTCGTTTATTTCCCCTCTTTTTAATTTACATTATATTGTTGTCTTCGTAGTGTAACACTTTGAAGAAAGATTTTAAAAAGGCTTATCAAGAGCTTTCTGAGACCTAAAAAGAGTCAAACAAACACATGAGATGACCAGATGAAAATGATGTTGGATCTAGTCGAGTGGGAAATGGAATTAAACTCTTGGAGAGATAGCAATCACCCCTCAATACAAAGGATTCTTAAAGACCTTTCTGACAATAATGTAGATTTAGATTCATGAAAAATGGGACACATCCTGCAATTTAGGACTTAATAAGGAAATTTGAAGCAAGGAAGTATAATGGGGTTATCCCTCTCGAAGTAGTTTATAACTGTGATCCATTCGAGAGGAGTTATCAAGAGACTGTTCACCATATAATGTGTAAGTTTGGATCCCTTTCTTGATGTCTCACTGATGCTGAAAGAATACCAATTATTGAAGCTTGCCTCAATCTTAGATGGACTGAAGCTTATAAATTCAAGGCCTAAGTTGAAGAAGTGGTGAAATTGTATGAAATGATTTTAAACGAGAACAGTCACTTGAATGATGCCTTAGAGGAAAAGACTAATGTCGTGGATAGAAATTCCTCTTTAGCTGAATCTTTTACTACCAAAAACTCTCATCTTGATGGAGAAAATAAACATCTTCACACTATTCTTAAAGTTTATAATGAGAGTCTTCGCGCCCAAGGACTGTATCATGGTGTTCTCCACCCGAAGCTTGTCACAAATGTTCTTGAGTTCCTTCAGAGAGTAGCTTATAATTGGATTAATAATCGTAAGGTGTATACCGAGAGGACTTGGGATCAGAAAGCAGCTATCGAAGCCAAATTATAATGGTTAAGAGAATGTCCCCAAGTACTCTATCGACCAGTACTTCAAAAACTACAAAGAAGGGTCAATAATCCAATACCAATGGAGGAAAGAAAAAGACTTCTAGGAACAAAAGAAAGTATCATAGACCCTAAGAATTTCAAATGAAGAACTTAGAAGATGACAACGAACCAAGTCAAAGATCTAAATGTTCTCGTTCAAAAGATATAATTGATCCTTCTGAGTAACCCAAAGAAGAGCAAGAACGCGACTTTCGTCGTGCATCCGGGATTAAAATAGAAGAAATTGAGAAACTAGAGGAGAAGTTACGAAAATTAGTATTATACAAATTTTAACCCTCAAATTATCTTTACACATTTCATGTATGATATCTTCGATAAATCTTAGTTTCAGTTTCTTTTTGAGTCTTAAGAACATGGATTCTTTGTATCATGCAATTAGCGGTTAGTAATAAAAGATAAGACATAATGCACCAATCTTGCTAGATGTAGTATTTCATATACGTCGTGTAACTTCAATTCTCGATGCGCGTTTCAACATACAGTATATTTTTGCAAGATGTAGCATTTCAACACACATCACATATTTTCACAAGATGCAGCATTTTAACATGCATTATATGTTTTCAAAAGATGCAGCGTTTAAACATACATCATATATTTTCAAAAGATGCAATGTTCAACATGCATCATACAAATTTTTCCTTTCATACAACATTTCAACCTACACCAATGTTTAGCCTTCTAGGGCTGATGATACTTCCGTAGATTAAAAAAATTCCATTGCCTAGGGACTCGATCCCCAAGGGTATGGCTAACTCTGGGATATACTTCAGTCACTCTGTATGGTCCTTCCCAATTTGTTGCTAGCTTCTCGTTAGGTTCTCAATGAATCTTCTCATTCTTTCTCATAACAAGGTCTCCAGGGTTAGTTGCATCTTTCAAACCCTCCGATCATAGAAACCCCTTGACTTTCTCCTTCACCTTAACTTCATGTAGAGATGCCAATTCTCGTTTCTCCTCCACCAAGTTAAGATCCATATGATAATTGTTTTCATTTCGTTCCTCAAAAACAACTATTACCCTTGGACTCGGTATTCCAATTTCCGCAGGGATCACACTCTCGGACCCTAGACCAAACCATATGGTGTTTCCCCAGTGGCAGACGACTCAGCTATTCGATAAACTAATAAGACGCTTGGAAGCTCATGTATTCAATTCCCCTCAACACCTTCAAGTCTTTCCCGAATACCATTAACAATGATACGATTAGCAACTTCCACTTAACCATTTGCTTGGGGATGATATACTGATGTAACCTTTTGTTGTATCTTATACTCTTGACACCATTTTTTGAATGGATCATGAATAAACTGCATCTCATTATCTATTATTATGGTCTTAGGAATACCGAAACTAGAAATAATAAATTTTCAACCAAAAAATCACCGACTTTCCTTTCATATTTTTCAATGTCTCCCCTCCACCTATTTAGTGAAGTAGTTAATAGCCACAATGGGATATCTTAATCGCATTGGTACTTCTGGGAATGGCCTTACATAATCGATCCTCCATTTGTCAAATGGCCACGAACTATTTATATTCATCATCTCCCCGTAAGTAATATGAGCGATGGGTGCATATTTATGGCATTGATGGAAAGTTTGTATATACCTATTTGCATCATCGAACATCATAGGCCAATATTACGCTGCTCGAATAAGCCTTCTTGTAATAGACCTAGCCCTCCGGTAGCTTTCACATATTCCTTCATGATCTTTCCTGATTATATAAGCCACCTCGAAAGGAGTATCACAACGAAGAAGTGGTTGTAGATGACCTCTACGATATAGAACTCCATCTTGCAAAACATACCGTAGAGCTTTCAACCTTATCTTTCTTGCTTCTACGGCCCATTCAGGTAGAATTCACTCTTGAAGATAATTTACAATGGGTATCATCCACGAATCTTCTTCATCAAGGATCATTACCTCATCTACCTCTAAACTTTGCTTATTCATTGTCTCCATCATCAACTGTTTCTGCAATCAAACCCCGAGATCAGAGGAAGCAAGCTTACTTAGAGCAACCGCCTTATGATTCTCCTTCCTTGGTACCTGTTTTAGGGAATATGTTTGAAAGTCATTCAAGTTTCATTCTCTCACCTTGTATTCAACTTTAACTTATTGAACTACAACATGTGAATCGCTAAATATCTCTAAATTTTTAACCTTAAGCTCTTTAGCCAAACGAAGAACGGTGATCAACGCCTCATATTCAGCTTCATTGTTCGTAGCTTTGAATTCAAAGTGCAAGGCATACAGATAATCCACACCCTCAGGACTAGTAAGTAATATTCCTACTCCACTACCCCCCAAATGGGAAGAACCATCGACATATAACTTTCAAGCCTTCTCGTTACTTCGTATTTCTTCCAACTCTATGGGCTCTGTAATTTCCACTATGACATGTGCAAGGTCCTGAACTTTAATCATGGTTATAGGCTGAAATTGTATATTGTGTTCCCCTAACTCCACTGCCCATTTTATCATTCTTCCTGAAACTTCCGGCTTCAAGAATATCTGCCAAATCAGATGATTGGTAAGAAGCACTATGGTGTGCCCTTGAAAGTTGGATCGCAACCTTCGTGCTGCATGAACCAACACTAGAATTAACCTCTCGAGAGTCGTGTACCTTGTTTGTGGTCCTTGCAAGGCCCTACCCACGAAATATACCAGATATTGCTGCCTTCCTTTTTCTTGCACCAACACTGCACTGACGGCCATAGCAGATGGAGATATGTGAAGATACAAAACCTCACCCCTTTCAGGATTTATAAGTGTTGCCAACCTTTGAAGATATTCTTTGAGTTCCATTAATGCCTTCTCGCACTTCTCAGTCGACTTGAACTTCTTTTCACTTCTTAGCCTTCTAAACAAAAATTGGCCTTGGGCTACCATAGACCCAATTAATTTTTGGACTTCCTTCAACGTCTGTGTAGACCTCATGTTTATCAAAGCCTTAACCTTCTCACGGTTAACATCAATACCTCTTTCGGACACCATAAACCCCAAGAACTTTACTGCCCCTACTCCAAGCACACATTTAGTTGGATTGAGTTTTAGGTTAGATTGTCGCGGCTCATCGAATGTTTCTTTCAAATCCTCCAAAAATTGCTTATGGATCCTGCTCTTCACGACCATATCATCTACATATATCTCCATGTTTCTGCCAATTTGTTGTTTAAACAAATTATCCACCAACCGCTGATAAGTTGCACCTGCATTATTAAGCCCAAACAGCATCTTCTTATAACAAAATATCCCCACATCCGTAATGAATGAATTTTTTCCCTTATCTTTTACAACCATAAATATTTGATGATGCCCTTTGTAGGTGTCAAAGAAAGAAAACACCTGATATCCAACCATAGCTTCTACTAACTTATCAATAGGTGGTAATGGATAACTGTCTTTCAGACAACATTTGTTCAAATCTGTAAAGTCAATACACATCCTCCATGTACCATCATGCTTTAGGACCATCACTGGGTTAGCCATCCATTCAGGATAATGCACCTCTTCGATGACTTTGGCTTTAAGTAACTTGTCAACTTCCACCCTGATAGCCTTTGCTCTCCGGAGCAAACACTGTCCTCTTTTGTTTCACTGGCCTTATCGAGGAATCAATGTTCATCTGATGCACTGGCAACCTCGAAGGCACTCCCTTAAGGTAGAGGTGGGCATCAGTTTGGTTTAATCATTTTTGGTTTATTCGGTACGGTGTATTCGGTTTTACCCCTGAAATCCAAAACCAAAACCAACTAGAATAACCCGAACTATCCAAACCGAATTCAAAATTCAATTTTGGTTTGAAACCAAATTCAAACTGAATAAACTGAATTTGATTGTAATTTTTTTCAAATAATTACTAAAATTATATAATAACTTAACTTAAAATTAAATAAAAATATGTAATCTAGTTTCTACATTATCAAATTCAAGTTTTCAAACATAAAAATCCAACAAGTACAATGAAAATTGCGTTATTTATTTATTTCCTCCATTGCTAAACTTTCTTTAGTTACCTTTGTTGCGTAACTTGCGTTATTTACTTATTTCGCAAAACTTACTAAGTTTTAGATTTTGGGGGTAATTTTTTAAATTTAAATATTGGTCTCCCAACTTGTATATATTTATAAAATTAATTTTGTAGTTTTAAAATATAATTATTATATATGTTTAATTTATTTAATTAATTACAATCGCTATTCGGTTCGGGTTTCGGTTTAAGTTTTAATATCCAAAACTGATCCAAAAACCATATTCAAAATTTGGTTTATTCAATTCGGATATCCAAAAACCGAATATTAAATTTGGTTCGGGTTATTCGAATTCAGATAATTTGATTTTCGGTTCGGTTTTGATTTTTTTACCCAACTCTACCTTAAGGTTAGAAATACTCCACGAAAACACATCAATATAACATCAAGTAAAACCTTTAACTTCTCCTTTATGACTTCCGACATCAACATTCCTATACCTACTGTGCCCAGATTTCGAATAGCCAGCATTTTTGTATCAGCAGGACCTACCTCCCCATGTACTGAGGCCACCTTTCTCTCACCTTTCATTGCTGTAAATTACAACTCTTTGCCACCGCCTGATCCCCTCGAATGGCTGTTATTACTCTCTCTGTTGGGAAATTCATCATTAAAAAATGCAGGGACCATACAGCTCGAGCCTGGCACATCAACGGACGGCCGAGAATCACATTATACAGTGAATAAGCATCGACAATTGCAAACCTACAACTTACCGTCACTCCGTTTCTCCATCCGCTACCCGCACCGGAAAGGTGACTTCCCCCCTATGGAAATACGGCTTTACCTATGAATCCTGACAATGGCAAAATGGATTTCATCAAATTATTGTGGCCTATGTCTAGTTAATCAAAATAGTGTGAAAACATCACTTCAGTGCCACTTACATAATCTACAGAGACCCTCTTAATCAAAGAATTCCCAACAATGGCTGAGATGACTATAAGATCAGCATGCGGGGTCTAGTTAGGAACTGCATTTTCTTCTGAAAATGTTATGCCATCATCTGCTTGTAATTGCTTATGTCGGGGCTCTCCTATAGAGACATGGCACGAGTCAGCCTTCATGATCATGCTTGAAGATCTTTCACCAACGATTCCATTAATAACATTGATCACCCTATGAATCAACGAGTTTTCCTCCTTTTTGTTTTCTTGATACCCCCTGATTTGATTAAAGGGTCCCTCATCATGCCTTCCATGGTCCATACCTCGAGGTATTCTATCACTCATACCTCTATTTCCCCGTTGGCCCCTTTGATAAGGTTGCCAAGTCCGTCGATGGTTACTTGGCCTCAGATGCCCTCCTTGATCTCCATACTGGGATATCGAGCCTTGAAATTGACCTTTCCTAGCACACCTTTAGATCTTCATCTTCAAGTGATTACAATCATTCATAACATGACCATAATCCTTATAGTGATTGCAATACATGTTTGAAGCTCTCCTAGCTTGGATAGCTCTTTTCGAATCCCTCATGGG
>JAULKJ010286194.1:0-12701 GCA_032355405.1 Rubia balearica | reverse complement strand
TAAATAAATATTGGGCCAGCGCTTAAAAAGGATTAGACCAAGTAAGACCGCTCCGAGTATGTTGATACGGTTTCAATTTATTAAATAATTAATTTTTTCTTCCACCTCATTAATTGAGCCTGTAGTTAAATCACTCAATTTTTTTTCTCCACAATTATTGAAATCACTTTGAACCCACTCTATGAACCCCACTTAATTTTCTATATCCTACTCATTATTTTTACTTTTAATATTTAATTCAAATAAATTTACCTAACAAAATATATTAAAATGGGAAATTTAATAATACACCTATGATTATTGAATTAGTTTTTATTTGTTCAAATTAATTTTTTGAAATTAATTTCAATTTTAAATTTATTATATGAAGCATAATTAAAAATAACTATATATGTATTTTTTTTAAAATGTAATTTTGATTTTTAAAAGCAACCAAAATTGAATTTAGATTTTTTTTTAAAAAATAGAAGTAAAAATATAATTGTAATGGAAAATTTAATAATACACTTGTAATATTTGAGTTGAATTTCATTTTTTAAAATTTAAAATTAATTTCAATTTTATAATTATTTTATGTACCTTATTTTTTTAAAAACCATTTAAAAAATAAGAATGTAATTTCAATTTTTAAAATGAATCAAAATTTAATTTTGAATTTTCAAAATAAAAATCAGATTTTTTATTTTTAAAAAGAAAACAAATTATTTTTATTTTTTAAATATTCAGAAAAAAGTTTTGAAAAAGGGTGGGGACATATGCTGCCACGTGGCCCAATCAGTGGATGCCACGTGGCAGTCTGTGGAAAAGAAGATGTTGCAAGTTTTTGCGCTCGATGTGATCTCTGCCATTTTGCAGAATTGGGGCCCGGGAGCACGTGTGCTACGCATTGAAATCGAGGTTGGACGGGCTCGGTTAACTAAGTCGGAGGGGCTGGCTTAATCAATACAACCCGCTTCGAACCTCTCACTAGGGGATTTTTAGTCTCAGTTTGGACTCAATTTTTAATTGAGGCCGTTCCGAGCCCCCCTGCTGTACATCTCTAACGGCCAGACTTTATTTTTAGAAAATTATTTTTTATTTTTTGACATATAAAATAAATATTAAAAAGGAACTAATAGTGGTTTGGTTTATTTTGGATTTTGATACATTTCATAATAATACTAAACATACTCTGGTATTCATAAAAAAAGTAAATGCCAAAATATATTAAAAGACAAAACTATTTTAATTGGGCCAGTGCTGCAAAAGGAAGGTGGGCCGGGCTGGATCCGCTTTTCAGATTTTTCCAATTCAGTGGTGGAATCGGAAAATTTTCACATTTCGCAGTCTCACTATATATATTCACCCTCCTGACACCGCTTCTCTCATAAACACCAAATATTTCCAAATCCAAATTCCGAAGCTGAACCCTTCCTCTCAATCAACGGCCGCCGGAAAACGCTTCACCGCCTTGACTCGCCGGAAAATATGTTTTTTCACATTATATTGGAGAAGAACATGCAGCTCCATCCCCGCCACTTCGGCCGGGACCTCCGGGACAAGCTCGTCACGAAGCTCATGAAAGATGTCGAGGGAACTTGCAGTGGCAGGCACGGGTTTATTGTTGCAATTACGGGAATCGAGAGCGTGGGTAAGGGTTTGATTCGAGACGGAACCGGGTTTGTGACATTCCCGATTAAGTATCAGTGCGTTGTTTTCCGACCTTTTAAAGGGGAAATTCTGGAAGCAGTTGTTACTATGGTTAACAAGATGGGTTTTTTTGCTGAAGCCGGGCCAGTCCAGATTTTTGTTTCCAATCATTTGATACCAGATGATATGGAGTTTCAATCTGGTGACATGCCTCATTACACAACATCAGATGGATCTGTCAAGATCCTGAAGGATAGTGAGATCCGGCTAAAGATAATTGGAACTCGAGTTGATGCTACAGAAATTTTCTGCATCGGTACTATAAAAGACGACTTCCTGGGTGTTATCGGTGACCCAAATGCAGGTGCTTGAAGCTCGGTTATCAGTTGCATTTGTGAGAGCAGCTGCTTGAATCTCGGTTATCAGTTGCATTTCCGAGGGCCTCTGTAGAGGGCGTCTGTTCTATGTAGTTTGGTTTCCAATTGCTATAACTGTAAAGACATTCTCAACATTGGATTAATAGATGATCATATTCTTTTCTTCTTCTACTATTTTGCATCTGACTTATTTTTCCTCTTTTCCCAGTAGTATCATGATTATATTGTTAGGATATAAGCATATCTTCTATAACTGTTGCATATATGGATACATTTTGATGACAGCTATTTGAGTGTATTGTGTTAAAGTTTTTCTTGATGTCAGGATAAAAGTTTTCATATGTTTACTGTGAAAGTTTGTTCAGCCTCGATGGCCATTTTTCTTGGTCATTCTGTGGCTGGTTGCTAGCTGTGTCAGCTGGTGGACTTCATCTGAATGCCGAATAGACAATCAGGTATTCCTAGACGAACCTGCTTAACACTTGTTGGTGTAGTTTATGACTGAAGCTGTTGATGAGTCAATGTTATTTACCTCACTATAAAACTTTGCTTCAGGGACTTTACTTCACGCTTCAAGTATAGATTAAAATTTGCTTTAATATTCTGAATTACCATTTTGTTTTGCATTTTTGTTCATCAACAAGTTAAAGTGAGTAATACTTGTGTATTGAAAATTCAATTGTTTGTTGCTCCGTGGTCGAAGTGGCAGGCAAGGAAGTTAATTGCTATTTTCTCTTTATTTGGACTATTTGAAGTAGTGTTCCAGGGTAAATGATGATGATAGCATCTCCTTCATCAGATATGTTATTAGCCATCCTGTAAATTGTAGTTATCAACTCCTTAATATACTGAAAATGAGGCAGTATTTTTTGCTACGACATATGCTCATGTGTGTGTCCGTGTGTGTTTTCCCCATCTCTTTTAATTGGAGTATCAAGATTTTGTATTGATATTCTTGTACCTGAAGTCAATGACCTTGGTTCCCAATCATCTCTGTTTGATGCTTCTACTTGTCCCACTCAGTATCTTACTAATTGGTTTTTTAAAATCACTTCCGTAATAGGTACTTTTGGTTTTGAGTGCTAGTTTTCCCTTAATTGCTAGTTTTCTCTTGTTTATGTTTCATTTATGGTTTCCTGTCTTTCTTCTTGTGAAACTCTTGCAGTTTACAGGCATAATCTCTGAGGTTTGAGGATATGTATGTGTTGAGTAGATTTTTTCACAGAAGACCTCCCGATGGCTTGCTTGAGTTTGTTGACAGAGTATATGGTAACTTGACATTTGAACATTTTGTTCTTTGTTTTTCTGATTGATGGCATGCTTTTGCTTCTTGTTGTTTATGGTGAATTACTAACTTGTACTCTTTTGGGAATTTGGTTGGATTTTCTCTAAACACAGCACCACGAGCGAACAAGAATGTCACAAGTTCAAGTTTACGCCTTTTGTAGTTTGTTGAGAATCATAAGTACTTTAATGTAGTTATCTTGTTTGCAGGAATGTGCATGATGTAGATCTTTTGCTTTGAAGAACTGAATTCAATCTCGACGTCAACAATAGGAAATCAATAGCGATAAAAGTTACTTGCAAAAGCGCAAGCCATGATGGAGATGAAGCTGCTGGATTTCGTAAGAACTTGTTGTGGATCAGATCATGTTCTTGATGCTTCAAAAGTAATACATTTCATGCTGATTCTGCTATACGCTTTGTACTTGATAAAACATGAATGTAATAATGTTTACTGACTTCCTGAGAACTGTATGCAGAGATAAGAAGAAGTCCTCAGCTCCTAATTGTAGCCCTTATGTTCCAATTGGTGCTGGTTGATTCACTTGTCCGCGAAAGATACATCACATTGCACAGTTTCTTGAACTTGCACCTTCAAAAGCTCGTAGTGAAGTGCCATCTTTGCTGATAGCTAATATCCAGGTGCCTTTCTTCAGTACATCTTCTCATGCTTTTAGTTTTGATTTATCTGCTCTTACTGGCTCGAGCTGGCGCGATGTTTCGGCTGCCAACTTGATATTCCTTGGAGAAAGGGATGTTGGTGCGGTGGTTATGTATTGAGAGTTTCAGAAAATTTTGACAAACAAATCTCTTCAGACTTTATCGACGATAACGTTTTCTAGCTGCACTGCGGAAGTGTTCTCCCTGATGTCGGGGCTTAAGAAACTAGGAATATTTGAAACCAGAGAAGATTTGGAGAACGAAGAGTTTAGAAGTTGCTTTCAGAATCTGCGATCCATGAGTGAGCTTGAAATACTGAAGTGTTTCTATTTCAAAGTGGGAAAACGCACTCCAGGCAATGAATTGCCAGCAAGAAATCTAGTCCTGAATCTTTTGCCACTTGACCTGAAAGAGTTGGCCCTATGTGGGAGTTGTTTGTCCTGGGATAAATTGGAGCTTCTGTCCTCGTTAACAACAATTGAGACACTGACGGCCAAAGATTACGCTTTAATAGGGAGAGAGTGGGAGCTTAATGAGGTGGTTTTTTATCGTCTGAAACAATTGCTCATTGATGAAACCGACCTAGAGTCTTGGGTAGATGAAGGCTCCATGCCTCGAACACCTTGAACTGAGGTCCTGCAGGTCTCTTAAGAAAATCCCTTTTCATGCATTTAGTGCCCTTGAGCAAATTGGTTTTCACAACTGTAGCCAATCAGCAGAGGATTCTGCCAAAGAATTTTGAAGAGAAATATGGAAACTTGAAGGTCATTTTGACAAACAAGTGAGTAGAAACACTCAAAAATTTCCATGCATGATGTTGACAATTTTATATTAGATCCATTTGGTCATGTCTATGATTCTAAAAACCCAAATCAACTAGTTAAGGTAAATTATTATTCATATAGAAAGACGTTCTCTATTTGAATATAAACAATACAGTATGCCTCTATCTAACACATGGGATAAGCACTTGCTTGTTATTATTGCTGTCAGTGACAACAAAGGCTTTCTTCTCAGGAGAAACTCTCTTAATGACTTCTGGGCTCGTTATCTATACTGCAGACATGATAGCACTTATTGCTGTAAAAGTGAGTATGATCAGACTTCTTTCTATCCATGGTCATTTTGTTTTCTCCCTTTCTCGCCCAGTACTTGAAAATAAGTTTCTGATAAGATTTCTGGGTATTTGGCATCACCACATTTTCCTTCAATCGAGTGTGGTGTCAGAAGTGAAATCAGCATCATTATTCAGGTGAGATTTTTCTCTCTTTCTATTGATTTGTTTCTCCCTTGCACCAGCAGAAAAGTGATATCATTGTTATCTACCGTGGCGGTGATCAGTTTCATATTTCTTGCAGGGCACGACTCTTGGTCTCCTTCTCTTTCCTATATTATATAAACTCATCTATCGAATTTTGGGACGCTTTCAGTTTCTGGGCATTTCCAGATTGCGGGAAAATAATGATACGAAGAAATCCACGATCTTCTATCTCTCCCTTACTTTAATGTTGATCTTTGTTGTTCCATCGTGGAAGCAGTTTGTTATGGATTGTCATGGACACCTGTTGCTATACTCTCCCATCTACAGTTCATTTGTAACGGGATTTCTATTTTGATTTTTTTGTGAATATGAATTTGCAAGGTTTTATATGGACATGCTTCTTGTTTTATTTCCTGTATGGGCTATTCTGTGTCGTGTAGTTTGTGATATTACCTTTCAATGGATTTATTTTCTGTCTTATATATTCTCCAATTCCCTAGTGTCAAATGCGTTTTATGCTATGGATGACCCGGAAATGTTAAGATTCCTCCTAAAACAGCTCTCCCATCCGTTCTCTCTCCTAAAACAGGGCAAACCTATATCTACTTCTGGGGAGGCCGCCGCCGCTCTCCACCGCCAGCGGTGACCTCCCCCTCCCCCACCATATCCCTCGTTCTCTCATCGTTTCCAAACCTCTCCCTGCTGATCTTTCCCGTCGTCTTTTGATTGAAAATGAAAGCCATTTCCAATCTCCATCTACCCCGCCTTCCAAACCGGTGACACCCCAAAGTTTTCAGTTCGATGAATCTTCTCACCACGGCCGGCTGTAGCTACGACAGCCAAGTAGCGGCAGTGGCTAGGGTCACATCAGAGACTCTTCAATGGCAGGTGGTTTACACAGGTGACGGACTGGCAGGTGTTGAAGCCCAGATCTGGAGCCCCTCGTAGAGGAGAAGCTCAGTCGAGGAAAATAAGGCCCCCACGCGCTGCCGGCTGCGGACACGCGCCTCCAACGCCAGCCACGCCCGGCTAGCCAAAGTTTTGCGCCGCCACGTCAGCCATTCCGGAGCCCTTTCCGTGCCGGTGCTGCCTTTAGTTTTCCTTTAGAGCATTAAAATGAGGATAGCATATTGGGCATATATAATTAGGTCCATTTTGATTTTAGCATGAGATTGAGATTTCCAGTACCAAACTATGTTTTTCTGGCGATCTTATTACAGATAGGCATGTTTGGTTTTCGATTTGTTCCCTCACTAGGTTTAGGAGAAATCCGAGTTAAAAGTTGTTTAATTACTAACTTTTGGCGTTACTGACACGAGGGTTCAGAACAGATTGATAGATTCTGGCTAGATAGGACAGGGTAGTCCAATTTGGGGCGGGTTATGGATTCTCTTACAAGTTTTATGCTATCTACTGTGTCCGCTTTGAGGTGGGACGCTATTTCAAGTGGGTCAACAAATCAAGCTGATGGGTTCAGGTCGAGCTGTTCAGATGGTTTACAGTAGAGGACCAACATAGAATATGTATCCTCGTAGATTATGTATCATTTTCATGTTATTTCTTTCTGCCACTTAGACTCTTGTTCTAAATTTCATATTTAGTGTCTATGTGTAAATGAGCCTAGCTCATCTCTTGCTGTAATAGATCAATCAAATGTAGGCTATTTGCCAATCTGATAATCAATATGAAGGGTTGGATCCCCTAACATCCCCGTCATTGACAGTTCAAATGAAAAAAAGCAGAGCTGTATTAAGTAACTGAAATCTTTTATCCTATTTTGGAGTTTAGTATTATTTTTAATACCGTTAAATTAACTGTGTTTTGAGTGTATATGATGCCTCTTTTTTTTGTTCTCTTCAGGCCCCAGAAAAGCTAGGACCGGCACTGTTTGAGTGTACCCCGCTTGAGAATTTCTGGCTTCGCCCCTGCCACGAGGATAATGCTTAGTAATAACATGCACAAGAAGGGGTTTCCACTTTCCACCTATGGTGCAACGAATAAAGAAACAGAGGAAATATTTCTCTTGTTTAAACTTACAACATTCAATAAAAATATTGTTAATGAATTTAGGTTACTTTTCTTTTTTAATGAGACAACACTAATTAAGATCAACCGAAGGAATTTTGAAATAGTTAAGTACGGTGTGAAACTAATGAATACTTCCTCGGTTCTAAGTGCGAGCAAAGTTTGTGAGAATACAGACTTTGTACATCCAGTGGCGGAATTAGGAGCTCAGGTAAGGGGTGGCTGAAGGTGAGGGCACGGCGGCCAGCGGATGAACGAGCGGTGCGCGGAGGAGTCGGCGGACGACTGGGGACGCTGGTCACTGATGTCCTCAAACCAGGGGCTGAAGAATGAAGATAAATTCTGGCATTGGGTTTCAAGTTTGGTTTTAGGGTTTCAAATTTCTTCTTGAAACCCAATCGACCTTTTCCCCCCCCTTCAAGCTAGTAAAACGACGTCGTTTCACTTATCAAAACGACATCGTTTTGATAAGTTAGGAAAAATAAAAATAAAAAAGATCAGGTCTTCTTCCTCGCTGAAGATCGCCGGTCGCCGGAGCCTCTATAACTTTTCGAAGGGGGCGGAAGTCATGGATTCTGGTGGTCCATAGACCTGATTTTTGGGCCGGATCCTAGGGGTGGCGCCACCACTCCCTCGCCACCCCCTGGATCCGCCCCTGCGTACATCTATTAAGAAAATTTATTACTCCCTCCGTCCCAACATAAGTTTCACAGAATCTTTTTCACGGTCTTCAAGAAACATGTTTGACCGTTAATATGTTTCACTACGTATAATAACATTAAATAAAAAATTGATATTTGAAAACTACTTGCTACGATGGATTCAACAATATTACATACGATAATATTATTTTTTATATATTTATTCAAATATGTAGTCAAAGTTTAACAGTGTTGACTGCTAAATGGTAAGTGTGCAGCTTATGGTGGGAGAGAGAGTATAACTTTTTGCCTTTTTTTTAAAGATGTTGCTTAAATCAAAATCGTGATTAACAGTTTTTTCGCTAAGCGGCACTTAGTTTTTTTTCCAAAAAAAGTAGCACTTAGTTTTTTTAATAAAAAAGCAGCACTTGAATGTGAATTTTTCTCGCATATTATTTGGTAAATTTCACCATTATTTAACACATTACTAAATTAATACCCATTGACTCCAAACTCCATCCAGATCGAATACTATATATTTCAAGTCGTTGATTTGATATTATCCCATGCAGAATTTTCCAGAGACGAGCACTTCAAATGCAACAACCATTCCTCGTTCTTATAAATTTAATTATAATAAAATTCCTTAATTAAGGAGTAAATGTTTGGTAACTAAGTCGTCTATGATAATTTTAATTTTCCTACATTTATATGTTTAGACACAATCGCACTCTCTAAGATTTCTATATATTTGTGTGGTATGATTGATTATTTATCTGACGTCAGTGTTCTAAAATTAATCGAAGAAGAAATTAATAGAAGTAAAACTGCGTAAAAATTCAGTGAAAAGATTATTTTATTTTGTAAAATTGGAGCTTGAATTCCAAGAAAAACTGCAACCCTGGACTAAAAGTCAAAAAAGCCAAAACGCTCCCACCTACGTACAAAGCGTTAGGTGAGACGGTCTCACCTAATATTATGGTGAGACGGAGGGTTTAAATACAATTGTTTGAAGTTAGGATATAACATGGGGTACTTTGTGTAATTTTTAAAACTTTATTTTGTTCCTTGTCTCGCCATAAGTTATGGTGAAACGGTCTCATATGAGTCTTTCTCCCACCTACGAGTTAACCCAAACCAAAAAACTTGTTCGGGGGCTGCCTCCGCGGAAAAATTTTGTATGTTAGGAAATAAGTATGTTGGGAGTGATGACCAATTCATATTTTGACAAGTGTTAAATAAGTTAAGAAAAAAAAAGATAAAATAAATTAATATGTAATATGACCTACTTTATTTAACACTTGTCAAAGTATGATTGGGCCATCACCCCCAACATACTTATTTCCTAACATACAAAATTTGCTTCTGCTTCCGCCACCAGATCCGGTGGTTCGGCAGCCCCCACCCTAGCTGTAGTTTTATTTTCCCGTTTTAACTGTAGTTTTTAACTTTAGAACTGAAATTGGTTAGTGAAAGGAAAGTTAACCACATCGAAAAGTCAGAGAACAACCCTAACCTTGAACTAGTCACCGAGCGAAAAAGACATAGCCGGCGATGGAGAAGGAGCCAAGCACTTCCCGAAAAATATTGACCAAAAGACGGACCTCGCTCGCTTTCCTGAAAATCAAAATAACCGTGGGTGGTGGAGCATAGCCGCAGGAGGTGAAGTACATCGATGGAGGAAGCTCACAAGTTAGCCCAGTGTCAACGAAAATCAAAATGAAAAATCTAGTATTTCTTTATTTAGTGGTGACCGATGGAAACGTCACAGACAACGATTGATCATCATGGGTCAGATCCGTCCAAATAGGACGATGGCAGGTTCAAATATGTAAAGGATGAACTGGATCACCATTTTGGTTTAATTGAAATTATTCTGGTTTATATTTCCTACTTTAGTTGGTCTGTTCTGTCTCCGGTCTCTCAGATCTGGTGCGACTTTATCCCAATTTCAGCTCAGTACTAGTGCAGTAAGCCACTAAAGCAATCAGGACATTGTGTTCAACTGACCAGGCGCAACTCGATTTCCCCTAATAATTGATGGTCTTCAAGTCTCTATACATCAGGTTGGCGTGGAGCAAGATCTAATACACCATATTGGTGTGGACCTCAAGTGGGAGGCAACCCCACTCAATTTGTGTAAACCATCCATGTGAAAATTCATCCATCACACCTTGTAATAAATAAACTTTGTTTTTCACTTAGCTATGATGTTTATTTATCAGTTCATTAATTGTAATAGAAGATAAACTGGTATTGTACTAGTTATCAGCCAAAATGTAGGATAAACCAAACGATTTTAATTGTGCATACTATCAAATCAATTGTAATCATTCTTATACTAATAAGAAGGAGCTGACTCTTTGTTTTTTTTTTAAAAAAAAAACTACATGCAGTTCCACGATGACTAAAAATGACGAGGGAGCATCCAAATCAGATAGGTGACGTGGACCCAAGTCTTCCAAAGTCTTTTCTTTATATGATCCGGATCATTTGTCGAGAAAATGTTTAAAATAATGCCCCAAATAATGCTCACTTTTGATTAGAATTTATATCTTAATATTTTATTTTATTATAGAGTCATTATCTTTTAAGGGTATTTATTTTTTATTTGTGTATTAAAGTGGGTATTGTACGATTTTATATCATTTCGATTTAAAATGGTAACAGAATTTGCTAAACGGCATATTCTTTTTTATTTTAGTGGTGGTCTCCTGTTAGTTAGACTAAACTATAGACAGATGCTTTTATGCAATTCTAACTATATTTTAGCTTTACAGATCTATCTCTAATAATTTTACAGGGATATATTTCAAATTATTTTACAGAAATCTATAGCTAATATTTTTTCAGGAACTTTTTTGTCCAAATTTTCCCATCATTTCCCGCCAGCTGCAATCTGCAAAAAATATCAAAAAATTATTTTAAAATGTTTAAGAATACAAAAAATTAATATGATCATCGAACTGAAAAATTATAAACATCAACAAAAATAGCATAATGTCAAAGAAAAATCATAAAACATCAACTACAAAAATGCAACAAAAATATATATAAATTAAATAAAAATAAAATAAAAATTGAAAAATCATTGACTAAAAATCAACAAGAAATCATAAAAACATTAAGAAAACTTAAATTATAATTTTTTTTTTAAAAAACTACAAACATCACCATATATCACCCAAAAACATCAATTCCCATTTTCTAAAATTCATCTGAAAAATGAAAAACATCAAGGGTTCCGGCAGGTTCTTCACCGAAGAGGAGGTCCGTGAGCTTGGCGTGGACGAGGACGTGAAATAGAAGGAGACCCGGTCAAAGGCCAAGCGCAGGCCTTCTTCTTCGGGCTCCCCCAACCAGATCAATTAGGTCGTAGTGTATGATAAAATGTATGAGCTTTAGTTGTTCTTAGATATGTACCTCCTATGCTTTGAATTTTGAGATTAATGAAATTACTTTCTTTTAATTGGGTGTTTTACTTACTTGTGTCTTTAAAATTTTGTAGAAACTATCCCCGGTTCCCTATTGCCCCCGCTACGCTCAGAGGGGGTCATTCTTCGACTTTTTTCTTCAAGTGATGAAGAAGTGGTATCACGAAGTCATAGAGTGTGCCTAGGACCATCGAATATCACCTGGGCGGTACTGGTGTCGATCCCTACGCCTCGAAGAAGAACTCTGAGCCATTAAGGAAGAGCTGGCTTCATGGTGGGGCTACCAGCTCGAGACCCAAAATGACCTGCTTGATGAGCTAGGTCGCCTAAGGGAGGAGGGCTAGCCGGTGACCATAAAATTCTCCTCCTAGCACAACTAATTCCTTACCGAGATGACCACCGATGAGGGATTTAGCTCGACTCAAGAATGCTTAAGTGGAGCTAAGGCATTTAAGTCATCTGGGTATTCTTCGAGCGTCCAAACGTACATGGTCTATTTTCATCTCGAAGCCCAGAAGTACCTTGCTGAGGCCAAGACTCTTCGGGACGTCGTTCAGAAGACCACCTCTGAAATCGAGGGTTGGAAAAGGACGATCCAAACACTTCAAGCTCGGGTTGACGATTTGGAAACATTGATTAACCAGACCGAGCAACTGTGATTGGTTGCTTATCAGGAACGGGACCGTCTCGAGGAGGATGCCTAGGAGCACCAGAGCACTTTCAAGGCCTATGAAGACAGCATTCGAGCCTTCTGCCTACTGCCTTCATCTCGGAATGGTGATGCCCACTCTTATCGACAACCTCGAGTTGTATCTTCAGGACACAATGGAATTATGAAACATAAGGAGCTGGAGAAGCATCCTAAGCATGGAGAAGCTTACAATAAGGCCGAAGGGTGATTGATGGAAATAAGGGTTAAGAAGCAAGGGGCCTCGAGTTCTCGAGGTCCTGCTAAAAAGAAATCTAAAGGAAAGAAAAAAGTCAAACCTTGTGTACCCGGGGTCTACAATCTACTGACCCTCGTAATAGGAGCATTTCAGCATTCTCCTGCTTGGGTCCACATGCATGGCGGGAAGGGGGGTCGTCTGCACCAGCTCAGGGAGAGACCCATCCGGCCGTCATCGGCCGTGGTGCCACCCCAAACGAGGAAACTTCTCTAGTAGAGCGATTGAGGCAGCCTAAATAGTGATCATACACAGATAAATATCCAGAAGGAGGGTTCCTTCCCCCATCTTTCAAGTGAGGAATATTAATATCACAGTTACCCAGATATGGATATCACTTCCTTAAAAAATTTAGATCATACACGGTCATATCACTTCGACTACCTTTAACCATCTGACCCTCTTCATTCTCATCCCCATCAAACCCCTCAGCAATAGTGGCGTAT
>JAULKJ010286174.1:0-12703 GCA_032355405.1 Rubia balearica | reverse complement strand
GCAGTTACATATAAACATAGGTATAACTTTGGAATCTGGCCAGCTTTTGCATTGACACGAGGGGTGGAGATGCAATCACTGGAATCATTCCTAAGTTGTGCCTATGCCTTTTCCTTTATGGTGTGGACAGGGCAAATACATTTAGGTTTCTGCCTCAACTCAAACTCTTGTAAAAACTCGATCAATTCTTTTGGCAAGGACTGGGGACCCTAATAAATATCCCTCCCATTAATATAGGTTAAATAAAAAAACATTTACAGATCTTGATTCTGGATTAATTTATGCATTTTTACAGTTTTTTGCTGCTTTTATTGCTATGTTTTTTTTGCTAACGCTAATGTTGCAATTCATTTATTGTCTGTGGTTATGGTGCTGAAATTTTGCTATTGTTGCTGTATTTTCCAGATTACCATCATAGCAGTATTAAAATAATAATCCAAATGGAATTCCACTGCCATGACTCCCTTGTTTTCCATAAATATTCAACTACACTCTCTCCCGTTCAACATAAGGAGTATTAAAAACATGACTCTTCATGTGAAATGTGAGAGTATTACACTCGCAGACATACTCACTTCCACATGATCTTTATGTGTTGAGTGTGTCTAAAATCCTACTTCAAAACCACATTTCCATCCATCCTCTTGAACACAAAAATTTCAACCAAAACATAGCATCCAAACTCTCTCCAAACACCATATCCTTCATACTAAGTAAACATACATGGCCAGCTCTAGGGAAATATCAGTAATAATGTTTCTAGAGAAAACTCCCAACATCATTAGGATAAGCTCACAACAAAGTATCTGTAATGGCAATACTGAAAATCGGTCTTGCCCGTGGATGAAAGGTATTCAATGAAGTATCTTACATAATGCACAAAAAGTTAAAGTAGCAATAGTCGAACTCTTCTAAGTCAACTAAAATCGCAATATGGAACCTAGTAATTGCTCACCTCGAAGTCAACTAAAAAATATGAGATAATTGAATTCTAGGAAATTAATATTGGTCAAACGGCCTAAGACCCTATTCATATGCAATAAACTGGCCAATGGAACAAGCTAGCAGTACTTTTTCATCTGTTGATGCACGTCATGTCACATAGAGAAAAATCTGTTATTAAAAAACTTTTCAAAAAACACAGTAGCATGTCACTTCATGTATACATCATCAAAACTTTTGGTAATTATTCATCTTGATGAGTAGCATCTATTGCTTCTTTTTTTAATCTTAATAATTTAGGATATGTATATGTCTTTGAATCTCAATTTCAGATTGGATGTTCTCATGAGATTTGTGATTGGTAAATAAAAATTATGATGGTTAGCTTAACTCACCTTGCAATCTGCCATTTGTGTTTCTGTTGATCACAATGATGGTCTAAAGTTACAAAGTGCTCATAAAAACTTATTACCAGTGATGTTCTTGCATTTTAAGGGTCTATTTACAGTAGAATTATTATTTCTTTTGGTTTTTCCTCTGCTCCATTTACTTGGAAACTGTCACTACCCTTGACATGTGTTTGTTTCCTTTCTATACTTGTCTATCCTTGAGTTTGTTGTTTCTCCTTCCTCACATATTTATTTAGTATCTAAAAGAAAATACTAATCGCTGCAATGTTTTGACCATACAACCTGGGGTGCTGCAAGTTATCCTGAACCCAACACTCCAGCTTCATTATGGACCTGAGAGCATGCATGTTTGAATATATCTTTTTGAAGTATAAAAAAATGTTTATGGTTTGCTTTTATGGCTTGTTTGAAGTGATGAACTGACTCAAAACTTACTAGCTATTGCGTACATATTCTTAAACTATTGGTTGACCTCGTGTACTCGTATGTGTTTAGTACTACTTATGCTTTAGACACAGATGAACTTGTAAAGTAATGGAAGGTGAAAATAAAATTCTCTTTTGATTAGAATGGAATGGAATGACTTGTGATTTTAAGTGGTGGGGTTATTATACTGCTGAATACATATATTTGTTGTGACTTCGAATCTTTCTAGCTCAATGAAGAAACGTTAAGTGTGACTATGATCAAGAAAATGGAAGCAATAGACACAGAAGTTGTGGATTAAACGTTTCATTAGCTGATCCTAATGGTTGAGTAATTGATGGGGGAGTTGCTGGTTCACTTTTGGCTCTCAGTCCAATCCAAATAGGCCTATCTCTAAAAGAATATGGTCACGCGTGCATCAGAGATCCAAGTTTGTGGAATTCAACTTGTGCATCTACGGGAGTTGAAATATAAGAAATATATTATGGCTTAAGTGGATTTAGAGCTATTATCTGAAGGGGAGGTCATTGACAATTCACCTGGTTCCTTTGAGATCCATTTGAAGCTAAAAGTGTTGATAGGTCAAAATGTAGACCACCTTAGTTTCAGAAATGTGCGAATTCAAGGGCTCAATTTAGCATCAGGATGACCTATGCTACTTTCAAGGAAGTCAATAAGAAGTTTAAGCTTGGTACACTGATTTCAAATTTCAGTGCAAGTTGCATATGCTCTTTTTTGGGTGCTTCTCAGGGGTAAATTATCTACTCATGAAAGATTGACTTCTTTTGGGATTCATGTTATACTCAACTTGTTTTCCTATACACAAAATTGTAGTACATTTATTCTGTAAATGCTCTTATATAATGCAGCTCCTTAAGTCATTAAATTTGAACTGAAGGGGATTGGGAAAATTCCTCTGACAAAGAGAATAGGAAAGAGGAACATGTGTTATTATTTTGTTGCTGAATACGAAATATGGCTGAAGAGGAATTGGTGCATTTTTCAGCAAAAGGCTTTGGATGTGAAGCAGATTTGCAGTATATGGCTGTGGCATAAATTTAATTTTTGTTTTTAATTGCACCAACGTCGAAGGATATAAGGTTGGTTTTTGAGTGATTGTTGAAGAATATAGGATTGATTTGTATATAGCAAATGCTCTTTTTGCATCATTATATGATACCAATTTTGTTTGGAGTATATTAAGCAGTTTCATTACCACATTTTAGCTTGATTATTACCCACTTTTTATTGAAATTTGCGATTTTGTACCCAAATTATGAATCTAATCTGACCTTTAAAGGTACCATTTTTCGTCTATGTCCAAAATAGGAACCTTTCAACAAGAAATTGGTATCAATTTTGATCAAAATTATTCTATAATGGTACCCACTTTTAACTAAAAATATATTTTTGGGACATCAGTGAAAAAGTAGGTACCTTTTAAAAAGAATTTTAAAATATGGTACCAAACTGTTCATTTCACTTAAAAGTGAATACCATTCTGAACATTTTCACAACAAAATAGTGTTTAGTTGTTTGACTTTTTAATTTAAATTTTCAATTTTGGGATGATGAAATTTATTGTAAAAAATCCAAATACAAGATTCTTCATCTAATACTTCAAGCAACTAATGAGGTAGTTTGACGTTTGTTTTTATTTATTACAATGAATTTTCTATAACTTTGAAAAAAAATCTTTTAAAATGTATTGTATTGTATAAATCATTATAATTTGACTCCAAAAATTATCGAAACAAAATTTTTCATCATCCTAACCATTAACTAATCTAACATTAGACAATCTCTTTATTATATACTCTCTCAACTTAATCTCAAGCACCATATAATAGAAATTGTTCGGATGATGCTGTCAACCGGAGATATTGAAGTCATTTTGACCAACTTAAATCTAAGTTGTCTAAAAATAACATATTGATATTATAATATGTTACTGATTTTAATTCCTTACTATAGATAATCGATCATAACTTGTTAAAATATATAACTTCTAAAGATATATTTAAAACCATAAATATCTCATACTATATCTATATATCAGTAGAGAAAATCCAAATAAATACATAATCTGAAATAACAAAATGTTCCAATTTTTTAATACGTATATATTATTTATTTATTATATATGACACAGTCTTGTTTTAGACCGACTAACTGCTGAAGGAGAACATTTTATAATTAGTGAGACTCATAAGGTCATTTGATATTTACATTTATTTATTGAAATAAGATACACATAATTATGATAACATTTTAAAATGAATGTTAACATATAAATAATTACTTTAAAAAATTGAATGAAATATAATAAAAATAATCAATTTTTATTGTATTAAGTATTTAACGATTTGTAACTAAATTAATTATTTCACTTTTTTTTGAAAATAAATTAATTATTTCACTTCATAACTCATAGATGAATAAATTTCAAAATTTTAAATAAATTTTGTTTTCAACTTAAATGTAAGACACAAAATGTACAAAAACTTAATCCTAATATTTTAATTAATAATGTAGCGTAACGCGCGATGGTACTCTGGTAGTTCTTTATAATAAGGAAAGAAAAATAATACCCCTCAGTTCCACACCAGTCTGTACATTTCATTTTTTGTCTGTTTCGGAGAATCTGTACACTTTTTAAAATTTTCTCTTTTGGCAAACATTAAGACTTCAGATTACATTTCTACGCTTAATGAAAAACATAAACTACAACCAAAACCACCATTTAAATATCTTAATTGTTACCAACTTTACACCCAAATCATCTGATAAAATATTCGTTCCCGTTCAAAAATGAAACTGGACGGTTAGGCTGGAATTTATTTCTTCCACTGGTCAACCGTCCACTTCCTCCAATCATGTTCCATTGATATATGATCTTAACATGTTTTTGTCTTCTTCTCTCTTATCCACCCGTTGGAATTTTCATCTGCATTCAATTTGATTTCCATAATTTATCACACACTCTCTCTATTTCTACTCTCTGTTATCTCCACAATTTATCACACACTCTCTCTATTACTACTCTCTCCGTTATCTCCACAATTTATCACACGCTCTCTTTGTTTCTACTGCCTCTCTCTCTTCCTCCTCATCTCCGCCGCTGAACTGAAAACCCTATATCTAAATTCGTCTGAAATTGCATCTTCCTTATTGCGATAATCACTTATCTCGCTACCTTTTCATCTACACCGCTTCCTTTAAACCCTAGATGGCCCCGTTTAGCACATCCTCCATTGAATCGTGTCGGATATGCTTCCTTTTCCGATACTTACAGTAGATTAAAGTTCATCCAGGACACCAGGGTGGATGATGCGATCTCTAAACTAATGATTGACACCATTCCCGATGAGGTGGTGGTGCTTGATAACCTAATTGGTCGATTTGGGTCAGATCCGAGAAGGAAAAGCATCGTCGTCGATGATTTGGATGAAAAAGACCCCTCAAAACCCTTGCAGGTGGGTGGCTGTGACCTAAAAGTTCATGGGTTAGTTGATTCCAAGCCTGACACCAGAGGTGAAGGGGTTCTACGCCGGCCTCTAGCCGCGACCACGTCATCGGCTGACAGAGCCTCTGAGACCCCAAATCACTCCGATGACACTTCAAAGAGTATGACTGAAAAATAAGGCCAAAATGACCTCATGTTCCTCTGGCGAACAAAGATGAGTTACCATTCAAAAACCCTAACTGCTACGGCTTGGATCAGGTTCATATCTGATTCTTATTTTCGATGCTAAATAAAAATAGAGTTCTTAATCATTTATGTTGATGGGTGTGTCAGTTACAATGGCTGAATTGAAGCCTAGGGTTTATACTTGTTGTAACAAAAATAATCTAGTAAAAACTCCTCTTCATGGTTTGTGAATATGAAAAATGTGATGTTGTGCATCTACTCTCCCTCGGTTTATGCATATTTTATGATGCTATTTGTTTGGTTTTGCTGGTTTGGGCATCTTCCCTTCATATGTTGCCTTAGTTTATGTCACTTTATGCTGCCTTGTGATTATTTATGTTGGTTTATGCATCTTTCAGTAATTGGTGATTGTGTTTGGTTGCTGAAATGAACAGTCATTCGTTGAATATGAAAACATTTCTACTGGGTTGGCTCGGAACATTTGAAACACACCAAAAGAGAGATGCTCCTGGCTTACAAAATTTGCCATTAAACTAACCCCCAAAAATGAGTTCATACTCACTCATATTGCATGCCCTAAACTGCGCATTAGTGGAACAATGCTCACATGTGTTGCTTGTTCACTCAATATGTGCTCTATGCTGCTCCTCACAACTTGTTCGTTAACTTGTAGTAGTCCTGGTAATTTCTCTTCCCTTATCAGCCGATCTTTGTTCATGTGTGGCATCTTGTAGTTGTTTGTCCCTTGTACTTCATGATCTCTACCAATACTGGTTGATGTGTGATGAAAAATTTGTTCAACGTCATCGAATCTTCCCTTTCAAACATTGACATTACAACTGCCGCTAATTCTGGAACATTTCTTGAGGGATTTTCTTGATGTAGAGTCTAAATGGAATTAAAGAAACCAAGATCTAAAGTATTTAAATCCGGGGAATCGACAGGTTGACTTACTAGATTGATATTAAAACCATCTGAGTCTGCCACAGCCCTAAAATCAGGGTCATTGTTCTTAATATGTGGTGTAGCATTGTCTTGTTGGATGTGAATATTCTTGCTCATATGAGGTGGCCACATAGCCTTGATTGCTGGCAGCACTTCTTTGAGAATTTTCACCCTTGTCACATCACTTGTAAATTTTGGTACATGAACTTTTTCGATTGTCCCTGCAGATCTGTTCGTACTATTATTTATAGCCACCCGGTCTTGTACAAATGGGAAAATCTATATTTTCTATCAAAAATAACTTGACCATCTTCCCCAAAAATAGGGCGACTAACATCACAAATGAACATTACCGTCAGAATATGTGACTTGTGTTGGCATGTTCTGTAAGGTTCGGGTTCACTGGGTGCTAGCAAATATCTTACTGATGGCTGACTAAGGTAGAACCATTTTTCATCTGTGTGAATGACATGGTCCATTGGTTTAAACATGAGATTTACATCTCAATTTGAGGCAATAAATAAATTTGGAGGGAAAGATTTACCCTCCAAACCTAATTTCTGGTTGTGTGTTAATTTTTGTTTTATTCCCTCATGAGCTGGTGTGGCCTGACACCGAGTCCATTTGAAATTTTGAGCACATTTTTCTCTCTCTGCAGGTTGGCCTGGGATGGAGAGAGTATATGATCTACTACTCCCTCCGGTCCTCTTATAATGAATGTCTCACTTTCTTTTTTGGAGTGATCTTTTAATTAGGATCCTTTCCCCTTTTGAGGAATTCTAAATTATTTTCACCCACCAATTTGCCTTTTTATACCCTCGATTCAACCTTCACCACTCATTTCAATTTTTAAATATTATTGTGCCACTTTGTAAAGGGTCAATAAGAGAGGACTAGAGGAGTATGTGAATTCTCAATACGTCACCCATGAGGTTTTAGAAATAAAACTTCATGTCGTACTAGTCCGACATTTTTCAAGGGAAGAATAATATATGGTTTAATTTTAAGTAATCTTTATGGTTATAAAAAATTAAAATATTTTGCAACTTGTAAACGAAATATTAGTATATTACGATATATTTCTCCAAATATTTTCTTAGTTGTAATATTTGGTCGCATCTTGTAAATCATATATAACCTGGTATCTATCAATGAATACAACATGTCTTTTCACTACAACTCCACTTCTTCAAAAAATTGTTCATGGTATCAAATCCTAAACAATAGCCAAACCTACCATAGTTTATCATTCGTCGTCGCTGCTCATTTTGCACGGCTACTTGGTCAATCATCATGTCATCTTCAACGCCACCAAAATTCACACCTACCCATACTGATGTATCTTCAACCTGCTATCTTCATCATTCCGATCATCCAGGTCTAACATTTTTCCCCATTATTCTCAAGTGCAAAAAACTATGAAAAATGGGTCATCACAATCTGTAACATTTTTTTGTGCTAAATAGAAGTTTGGCTTTATCAACGGAACCATTGAAAATCCCCTTCTTCTTCCACCGACTTGGAGAATTGGCATAACGTCAACTCTATGCTCGTTGATTAGATTATACGGACCACCGATTCTTCTATTCGGTCATCGCTTACATAATTTGAATATGTTGTGGAACTCAAGGAGAATCTACGTCAACATTTTTTTATTGGAAAAAGACCAAGAGTGCTTCAGTTATGTTCACAACTTGCTAATTGTCATCAAGGCGGATAAGATGTCTCGCTTACTATGGGATTCTTAAAATTTTGGGATGGAATTGGTATTCATACTCCTGCTCGGGCATGTTCTTGTGGCTCTTCTACATGTGATTTGAATATAAAACTAATTAAAGATTGTGATGTGGAATATGTTCATCAATTTTTGCTTGGTTTAGACGAGTCCTTTGGAACTTTGCGTTCGTATCTCATGGCCCTTGATCCTCTCCCTCCTCTTCCAAGAGTTTACTCTTTGGCCATCTAAGAAGAGATTCGTCGCATAGTTGTTGTCATCCGTGAAATGCCAATTGACACGATTGCTTTTATTGCTCACTTTGGCTCCTCACAACCTCCTAAGTATTCTTCATATGTATATATTATTGATCATCGATCACTTTTTTGTTCCAACTGAAACCGCACGGGCCATGATCTTTGTTCATCCTTCAAGGTTATTGGTTACCCAGAATGGTACCCTAATGGGAAAGGTGTGAGCCAAGGTAAAATCGGCACCAACGATTAATCTGAGAATACCCGACGACGTGGTTATTCTACAGCATGAGAACGTGGTTCTTCTGCAGTACAAAGACGTGGCCGTAGTGTCAATGGTGTTACTAACGCTGTTGAAGCCTCTCCTTCCACCCTTAGTGGTTCGTCATTACTTACTGGCCATAACAAATGAGTTATTGGATCAAATAGTTCTCCTAAAAAATGGAATTTAGTAGTTCAAATGTTTGATTCATTGAAAACTCAATTTATAGATCCCTCTATTTCTACTATGGGTGAGTGATTGTCTCAATGGATTCTCGACACCGGTGCATCTTATCAGATGACGGGCAACTCTGATATGCTAAAATATTTGAGTGATATTTCTCTCATTATAGTTTTATTACTAGATGATAATTATTATACTAATGTCCAGCAAGGAACCCTTGTGATACGAATATCAAAAGACATTGGCATTTAGTGATTGGAGAAAATATGGATACGTGGAACGACTACTACTTGCAATGAGTAGGACATTGCCAAAGTCAATTGGCTTAGAAGCATTTGACCATTATTTCCAAGAAATTACAAATTATAATTGTCGGAAGACTTTGGTCAAGAATACACAAAACTCTTTTTCTCAATGGATTGTTTAGTAAGGTTGTGTAATCGTGGCATATAGCCAAGTGGATAATATCAACTACCAAAATGGTATTACTATCCCTACTCGAAAATATCAAGAATTCATGAAGATGAGAATAACTTTATGATGAAAGAAGCCAGGATTTTATTTCAATTTTTATAATTTATAATTTTCAGCAATGTTGGCCGCATAACATGTATATTTTCAGCTGTAATCAACTAGTCTTGGATAAGTTTAGTTAGTTAGTTGGTTAGTCAGTTGGTTAGCTAGTTTGTCCAAGAGTTTTTTTGGGCCAAGACTTTGTATATTCGGCCAAGTTCTTGTATTTTAAGCCGAGATTCTTCAGTTGTTAGGATTAGATTAGGACATCCACATGTAGTTAAATAAGGATAGAAGAAGACAAATTATGTATGAACTAGGTTTCTACAAAGTCCTGTATTGTTTACCATTGTCGATTTTCATCCTTTAAAAATGGGATGGTGGAAGAATTTTATACACACTTTTAGACATCATATATTCATAATTTGAGTTATTACTCTTTGCTTGCGATTAAATCCCTTCAAACCCATGAAAATTAGTGACCAGTTTGTGCAACTGGAGCTTAGGTTATGCGAATTATTCCTTTGTATCAGTCATAGAAATCAAAGTTGTGGCTTATATCAGAAGTTTGTTCGTGTTGTCTTCGGCTGAAGGCAGTGCTACAGATCCTTTGGTATTAGGTGCTTCTAAAATTTAGCAATCCAGATTCTTCGCAAGAAGAATCATATCAGTTGGTATTAAAGCAAAGAGAAAGATTCGTCACGTGGCCAACCACAGATAGGGGTTTCAAGTTTTGAAATTTATTTTATTTCAAATTTTATCAATTCATAAATTCATTTGTGTCATATACTAATCCATTTTTCTTTGTTTGATATTTCTTATTAGGGGGGTCAAATCTTGAGTCGAAAGACAGTGGAGGTTCTGAGAGTTAGAAGAATACTTTGGTATTACTATCCGCCTTCACCTTCATCTTAGAGCCAGGAAGACGTCGAAGGGTCTGAGCATTAACAAGTATTATCCACCTTCACTTTCGGGTCAATTTTGTAGATGTTAGTAGCTTATACAGTTGATGTGCTCGTGATATATTCATCCACTCTTTTGAAAATTATTGAATATTCATAATCCTATTTGTTTTCTTTATTCATTCTTTAATTCCGTAATCTTGAATTTATTCTTGAGTTATTGATTACATTGTACAGAGAAAGAACAAAAAAAAGTCTTAGTTTTCTTTTCTAGATACAACATCATATACTTGATCCTTACGATCTTGAATACCTCGAAATTCATTTGAATAGAGAGGCAGTTTTCTCAGTTTCTGATTCAAAAACATTTTGAAGACAGACAACACAATTTTTGGGAATTATACTTTGATTTAGGGTTTAGTAAATTGAGATTCTTGGGTGTTAATTTCAAAAGTTGTGGGCTGAAAATAGAAGTGTGATTGAATTCTACTTGTGTTGAGAAAAGTATTTGAATTGTATCAAAAGAAGAAACTGAATCATAATTGAAGTTGAATTGTATCGGGACAAGAAACTGAATTTAATTTGAAATCTACTTGTATTTGAATAAGAATTATGTTCTTTAATCCTAATTGGTTTCAAGTTGGAAAAAGAAGAAGAATTAGATTGGTACTTGGATTGGAATACTATTTGAGAGAGAATTCAAAACCTATTTGGATTGGGATTTGGAAATTCAAAATTTGGGCAACAAAATATAAAAGAAACCCTAATTGTAATCAAATTGGGCTCTGGGTAGTAATTCCTATTTTTTAAGGTTTTGTTACTTAAATGTTTTGACAGTTTTTGTTGCCTTTTTTAAACGTTATTCTTTTGATCACATCTCACTCAATATAGATCTGATTCAAGACATTCAACTTGCGTCTTGATTCCTATTCTCTTAAAAATTTGGATTTCTACCCTTAGAGAAGTTTTTAAGTGTATTATTTTGATATATTCAAATTATGTGGCAGTACCTGTTTCATAGTTGTTTTGTAATAAAACTAAATTGCATTTGTTCCTGCATTTACTTTGTGAGCCTATACACTTGGTGAGTAACCTTAACAAACAAAGGGAATGGGGGAACATTTATTACTAATCGGTTGTTTCTTCTTAGCAGGGATGGCGGATGATCCGTTTGTCCCACCTTTTGTTGGCAATCCCAACAATAATAGACCTATAAAGAACACAATGAGTGTCATGAATGACTTAATGAACGATATTCAGAGATTTTTCTAGAAAGGTATATGAGTTGGAAAATCCTATGCCACCTCGTTCTACAAGACAAGTTGAATCTGCGTGTGACATTAAAGGTTTGAAGTATGATATTCCTAGATTTGATGGTCGACACAATCCTGCAAAATACTTGGATCGAGAGAGGCAGATCAAAAACCTATTTAATCTTAACAGCTACCATGAGAAAGAGAAAATCAAGGTCACATAGTATTCTTTCACCCACTATGCCACAGAATTGTAAGAGAATTTGAAAGAATTAAGACAGCTTGCTGGTTAAAGACCTATCTCCACTCTGGGGAGATTGAAGACCAATGATGTGCACCTTATTCCATGCATTAATCAATGCATTTGACATGTTTTTTATCTTGTTTTTTTTGGTTTATTGCTAGTTTTAGTTAGGTATACATTACAAAGGGTTTAGATTACCGTTGTTGGTTTTCGTATCTAAATCCCAAGTTTTGTAGACTTAATTAGATCAAATGGACACTTTATCCTCACGAGCACCTAAATATTCTTTTGTGGGCATATTAGTAGGTTGTTTGTGAGGACTTTGACTTTATTTTGTAGAAGGCCATTCACAAGGATGGTAAAAGATATTTGAAGGCCATTTTCAAGGATGATAGTAGGCAGAAGACCACATACCAAAAACATTGTAGTATGTGGAATTGAGTCGGAAAAAGGCAAAGTCGGAGTTCAACAATGTCAAAATGGAAGGCGGCATTAACCGGTACAAACCAGTCGATCGTCCAACCGACCAGCACCAACCGACACTAGCCGGCACAAGGCTGCCCCTCCAGTATGTATTAACCCTTATAGCATGGACCGTGTCACACCCTCTTGGCACGGACTATTTGGCACCAACCAACCCATGTCACCACAATCATTTATGAGGCTAAGTATGGACAGGGACCGTGGCCTTTCACGTGGTCCGTGTTGTTTTAACTCTAAAAATGCAAAGACCAGCTCACGGGGTGTGAAGAACGACACGACCTACATCGTTCAACTGATCAAGAAGTTCTCCCAACTAACAGCCCGTGTCAAACAACAAGGGTGCCCGATTCGGAAGTTTAAAATGGAGCACCAGCCCGATAGCCCATGCCGGCCGACACGGACCATGTTAGTACGAGGCTACATGGTGTTGCCAAACTGGTCGGCCTGTTTTAGCACAAGGCTACACGGCCCGTGCCAGCACGAGGTCACCCAACTGGCACAACCCCATGCCCAGTTGCAC
>JAULKJ010286163.1:0-12703 GCA_032355405.1 Rubia balearica | reverse complement strand
AAAAATATGGGTTGGACGGGTTGGGTTTGAGGGTTCACCGCTAGTAAAGCCGCGGGTTTCAACCCATATGTGTCTGTATATAAACCCATATTGTTCAATATATGGGTTGAACCCCACGCGGTTTATCCATATGGTTGTTATATAAACTCATATGGGTCACTATACGGGTTGAAACCCGTGGATTTTACCCATATGAGTTGGTATATAAACCCATATGAGTTCATATATGGCTTGAAACCCGCGAGTTTACCTTTTTTTTACCTATGCATTGAATATTTTTTTACCTCCGGATTGGCGAGTTTCAACCCAACCCATTTGTGACCTGACCCCTTTTTTCCCATTATAAAATGGGTAATACTCATATTAACTAACTCATTTCAATCCGACCGCACATTTGCCACCCCTAACCGTTGCTCTTCAAGAAAAAATAAAACTATTGTTCACCATATACCACTAGATCATCTTGTTATATATCCTCGACCATTGTTGATTTGATGACTAAAAATGTAAAACACTAAGAAACGAAGCGTTCAATTTCGACATTTAACTTTTCCATTTTTCAGTCCATATGGGCTCTTGTTCCCTTTCATGACCAAATATAGAAAATAGAATGGGCAACAACTAATTACACAACTTTTTTATAATTATTATCTCTGAGATGGGTGAAACCAAGAATAGAACACTGGAATAACACTTTTGGTCCTTCTTGTTGGCCTATAAATACTGCAACCAAACTCTCAAATATTACATAAGAATTTCAGTAAACATCTCCTTTGGTAGCCAAGGATGACTTGCCTGAGCCATTAATCTATGAGGTTTGGCCTCTCCAGCCTCATAGTGTTGTGGTTGTTCAGGCAGTCTTCTTGGCTAGTCTGAGGGCTGTTTACTAGGAAACTTTCATCGTCGGATCTTCATTGTATCTTGCATCAATGCAGCAATAGAAAGAAGCAGTGGTGGAGCTGAGGGGGTCATTGCTCAGTTCGAGTAGTTGAGGGAGTCTTTACTTTTCCTGAAAGTTTCGTCCCCCTAAAAGTTTATGCGCCACCCCTGATCTTCTCGTAATTTTGGGGAAGAAGAAGTTTTTAATTTTATCGGTATAATTCAGTCCACTCAAATGTGGTCTCTTTCCGCCACTGGAAGAAGAGAGGTCTGACATGAAAGTTAAGGTCTCATTTGGTAGCCAAGGATGACTTGCCGGTTGCATGTTTACTGCATTAGATTTGAAGCTTTAGTTTGGTAACGATGTTCAACAGGCAAGCATTCTTGGTTAACCTGAGAGAGGCCCTTCTTTTCATGTTAGTCCATCTCTTCTCTTGCATCTTTAAGGATCCCTCATCTCAGTATCACAAGGTGGGAGAGAATAAATTACAATCGATATTTCTTTGTTGTTTCTAACGTATTTTGCAGAATGGTTTGAAGATTTTCTTTCAGAATTTGGGGATGATGATGATGATGATGAAGACGAAGAAAAGTGGCATATAACACACTTCTCTTTCACAGTTTGTGAAAAAAACAGGAAATGGCGAAAACCATTAAAAATAAAGGGTGATAATAGTGTTGTTCTAGGACATGTACTTCCTCCGTACCTCTGGAACTGTCTCACTTCTTCTATTTTTTTTTACTATTTATTGATAATTTTATAATTTTTATATCATAAATTATAAAATAAGAATAAATTTTAAAAATTAGATATTCTAAAAATATAAGTTACGATGAATCTAGCAATATATTATACAATAATTTTCACATTTGTTTATTTATAGATGTTTTCAATACAAATTGTATCAACTTTATTGATAAATAGTGAAATAAGACACAAATAGAGCGACAAAGAGAGTAGAAACTTTCGTTTAATTTTCCCAAATACTCGCTCCGTCTCAGCATTATTGACATATTTACTTGTTCAAAGTCAAATATAGAAAACTTTGACTCTAAATATAAACTAATATATTTATAATTTATATTCGTTTTAACATTTATTTTTTAAATATTTATTTTTATGTGAAATTATTATACGTAATTAAAGTTATTGATATTCAAACATAATTATTGAAAAATGTAAAAAAATAAATATGTCAATAATAATAAGTATTTTTAAAAAAATTCCGCTGTCAGTTTACAAAAGTGAAACCATGTTATATCATAGTGGCCATTATGATATGACACTACTGTGGAGTATAGGGATGTGGAAGCTCGATCCTGTCGGGCAATAATTGAAACAGCTATGATCATGTTTAACTCATCCGTCAGATTTCTTAGTTTTATTTTTAGCCACCATTTTTATCAACTCAGCTCGTCTCTCAATTAAATCCATATTTTTACAATTTACGGTGTTCATAGGATTAGTGGCGGAACTATATCAAAATTTCCGGAGGAATGGATTCTACATTAAAAAAAGTTCATCCAACAAGACCAGTATAATTAGTTTCAAAAGTCATATTACAAAATTAATACTCCCTTCGTCCCATATAAAATGGCACCCTACAAAAAGGCTCGATATTTTATGCAAACTGAGGTGGCAAGGAATAATTGTGAAAAAATAGGGATGTTTTGGAAAAGTAGTAGGACCAACCATAAAGTTGTTGAAGTTAGTAAGGATATTGTAGGAATTTTACAACATATTATTTACCATATTAGGTAAGAATGAAAGTGTGTCATTTTATGTGGGACGGACGAAAATAGAAAGTGTGTCATTTATTCCGGGACGGAGGGAGTATATTTTTATCGTTTTAACCAACAATTAAATGATCAAATTTCAGTTACCCTAGGATCTTGTGAATATTGTTAGGATTTTGCTTGTCATACTACATTTTTAACCCCCTAGCGTTAAACTTTAACCTTTTCAAAGTAGGAGAGTAAAAAAATCATTTTTCTTCAAAGTAATTTTATTAGCCTTTTATGATTTTTTTAGCCTTTAAATAAATTTTATTCCTATTAGTCCTGGTATCATTTACTAATTCTAGGTATTTTCAGTTGAAGGGATTCTGCCACTTGGGATGAAAATGGTGTGTATTTTTTTGGTCACTATTTTCATTGTTCCAAACAAATTCCAATTACCAGCAAAAAAAAGATTTGTTTGATACTTAAATTATGTATTCAAAGTTCAATTAAAAGATGCTTAAATTATGGATTTAACTTTCTATGCATTATGGGAATAGTAATTAACATTCAGCAACATTGATTTCATTATTTAATTTTAAAATATTCAATTGATACTCCTACCATTTCACCATATTTGGCATCATAGATTCTATTATATTTTTTTAAACAATTGTCAATAGTATACATAGATTTTAACGAAGGGAAAGCAAGATGTGGGCATCTACGGAGATATTGCAAATCAATTTGCACCCACAGATTTTATGTGAACTTTATTAAAGTAAAAGCGTATAGGGAATAGTAAATAAATGACCCTATTAAATTGAAAAGGTGCGGGTATAACCCTATAAATTTGAAAGTGCAAAACTAACCCTAAATTTTTATAAAATTGTGCAGTTATTCCCTTTTTGCTCAATTCCGACCAATGAAATAAACGGTTGACCAAACATGAAAAGACAAAATTACCCATGGACTCAAATCTAAAAAATACAATGACAATTCTACCCTTGAACTTCTTCTTCTTCAAACACACCCATGTCCACCAACTAACGTTGCTCCGCCACCTTGTCGTTGTCGATCTTCCGCCGCTTCCCCTCCTCACCCCGGCCCCGCTGCCTACCACCTCCACCTAGAATCCCAACCCCGCCACCAGAAATCTCCTCCGTCAAGAAACCCATCCCCACTAGAAACTCCCTCTGCCACCAGATTCCCCCAGCCTCGTCGCCCACCCCCTCCGCCAAGTTTCCTCTCCCCCACCACGCTCCGCTTCGGCCCGCCCTCAACCCTAACCCCACTACAACGCTCTGTCGCGCTCAACCTCTTTTTCGCCGCTACCTTTCCCCCGTCACACTCCATGTTAGCCCACATTCAACCATAGCCCCCCACACACACCCCTCTCTGTCGTACTCCACCTCTCCCTCGCCACCTAGGGATGATCGTGGGTTTAGAACCCGACCAAGACCCATAGGGGCTACTTATTGGGGGTTCAACAAAATTAGACCCATCGGATCCGGGTATGGGTCTAAATTTTAAAAAATGGGTTCGAGCCCAGGTTTAAAATATTAAGATCCATACCCGATCCATACCCAGACCCGTAGACCCATATTACCCTAAATATGTATATTATTTATCCTAATTTTAATTTACTTTAAGATTTTCTTTGTATTTTTATTTTTAATTAAACAAATGATGTGTATTATATTATTTTTTTAGCAAAGTCTTGGGAAAAATTATCTTTCTATAGGCATATGGAAAGACATGGTTGGATTAGAATAATAGAAAGATAAAATGATTTTAGTTGTAATATTAAATTTTATTATGCTACATGTAGTAGTTATAAGTTTATGACCCGGTTAATGAAATTATAAAATTTTATTTTAATTTCTTCTAATTTGCAATTTAAACCTTGGTCTTTTCCATAACTTATGGAAAGACAGCCTTTCAAGAGACAGACTCATTTTTTTCTCGAAGCATTAATTCATGGCTATATTGAGCTTGAATTATTTTTATTTAAGATAATACATATTTTATTTAGTGAAGAAAAAAAATTAGAAAGTTAGACCCATCTAAGACCCATTTTAGACGCAAGACCCGTTTGGACCTGTCGATTTTTGGGTATGGGTCTAAAATTTTTAGACCCTACAGGTCCGAGTAAGGTTTGGGTCTAACTAATTTTTTTTAGGGTCGGGTCTGGATCTTATTGGACCCGACCTAGACCCGACCCATGATCATGTGCACCACCTTCTCCTCCTCAATCCTCGTACCGTGGTGGAGCTCGACGATGGTGGAGCTCCCGACGCGAATCTGAACACCAAGAACGGCTCGATTATCAACTCGTCCCCCCTCTTCATTCGATGTCTTCGATATGGACAAGAACGACTCTATTTCTGCAGGCGGGGTGAGGAGGCGGGCCGGGTGACAAGGTGGTGGTGGGCGGAGCTGGGTGGCGGGTGGGGGTAAGAAGGAGGGTTAGGTGGCAGTGATAAGCAGAGCTGAGTGCGCGGCGGGGTGAGGAGTGCATGAGGAGGTTCTGGGCATGAGTAAATTGTGAGTATCTACAAAGATATTGCAAATCAGTCGACACCCACGTATTTTAATTAAGCTTTATGAAATTATCATTATTCAAATACTCCTATATTTGTCAGTCATATACGTAAATTTTAAAAACGAAAAAGTAAACCATAAGCATCTATAAAAATACTGCAAATCAATCGGCACCCACAGATTTTAAGTAAACTTCATAAATTGATTAAAGTAACTACATTTAAATACTCCGTACTTGTTACCTATATAGAGTAATTTTGAACTAGTAGCCAAATTAGACCCAGGGACACCTGTAAAGATATTGTAAATTTATCGGTGCCAACAAATTTTAAGTAAACTCTAACAAGTATCAGTATTTAAATACTATATACTTGTAAGTTGTATATGCAAAATATAACAAAAGAAGAGTAAACTGTGAAAGATATTGCAAAACAACCGACGCCCACGAATTTAAGTAAACTCAAACTCAAACTCTACAAGCAATACTTGCATTTTGTTCTTTTTTAATTTATGAATCTGTGTTATTATAAACATTTGATTTATTTACATATGTGTTGCTTGTATGGGTAAACGTTAAGAAATGAAAAATAATTAGTGGGTGGACGCCCACATGATTTGAGTGAAATAGATTAAAATAATCAGAATCACAGCACTTGGAATTTGAAAAAGGAAGAACAAAGTAGTACTCCTAACAATTATATAGCTCGAACCATTTTGATTATTGAAATATTTTAAAGTAACAAATACACTCACTCTGTTTTATTAATATTGGCTCCATTTTTTCTGAAAATTTTTCAAGACATATTTGACCACCGATAACTTTAATTTCATACACTAACGGACTCCTATAAAATTTTACTTTTTAGAAACTACATGTTACGGAGAATCCGAATACACCATACATGACGTGCATTATTGTATGCAATTAAAGTTATTGATGGTCAAACATGCCTTGAAAATTTTTACAGTCAAATGGAGTCAATATTAGAAAATCAGAGAGGGAGTACATAATTGTTAAATTATAATCTATCATCAATCATGTCTGAGAACGATATATATACTAATACTTTCACTTCTGTAGTTTAAAATAGTTTTTTTTATACCATTTCATTTTTAGATAACAAATTTTCAATACCAACATACTCCTAGAACTTAAAATTAAGTTAGCTTTTAGGTAAATGTTAGCTCTCGGATCAAATTCCAACACCATGTTTCTCATTGGTAAGTAAATGGTAGTTTCAAAAGAAAATGGGCTCCTCAAAATATTTATTTCATATTCCCATATACTAAAATTTAAAAACAACACTCCCTCTATTATTGGCACACTTTCATTTTTTTGGGTTGTTTCTTTTATATTAGCATACTGTCTATTTTTGGTAAGATTCCTTCAATTTCATCCACTCATTCTACTTTTTACCTTCTACATTCAATTTCATCCACTCATTTTCTTAACCTAAATCCAATCACCTAAACTTATGGTGTCACTTATAAAGAAACAGAGGGAATACTAGTTTTTTTTCCTTGAAGAAAATTTAAATATAAAATTGTAAAGCAAGTGATTAGTCAACCTTCGATTTCAAATTATACTTCAATGGGCCAATTAGAGAAGCCCATTCATTTATAAGGCCTTAAAGCTGCGAACAAACTTCCTTTAGCCCATATAGCTCTTGCATGGCTTCTTCATAGTACAGATAAGCCATAAAAGTTGTTGAGCACAAAAGTTAAAAAAACAGGTCTTACACAGAAAATGAAGATATTTTCATATGCAAAAAACCAGAAAATCTAGAATTCCATCTTAAAAGGCTGTGTTTTTAACATTGCAATCCTTATTTTATCGTACGCACTCTGTCCAAAAAAAAAACAATTCATTTTTAAAGAGTACATGAATATACAAAGTTAAAATAATTGAATTGCAATTACCTTTTCCACTTACTACCTCTATTTTCACATCTCTTTTGAACATTAGAAGAATAGGAGATGTTAAATAAATGGATAGTATAATTTTAAATGGTACCTTTCTTTGCTGTTTTGAAATTCAAAAGGAGAATAAAACCAATAAAAATAAAGTTTAAAGCCCACCACAGACAGGGAAAAAATGAAAAAGGAGAAGGAAAAAGAAACAGACTCTCAATCGCGCTGTCAGTGAATGCTCTCCTTGGTGAAAACCTCTGAATCTATGAACAATAATCCTAAACCTTCAAAGATTGGAGCACCAAAGAGATTAATCCTCAACCATTCAGAGATTGAAACTCTAGTGTGTACCAAGTTGCGGCCACTATGTAGTTGTCATAGATACATCTTGCCACGGTGAGAAAACTTCATCAGACTGAAGCTGATGGCAAATGGAGCTTTTAACGCGAAAAGGTTCACTTTCTTGGTCGTCATAGGAAGTTTTGACTCGCCGGAGGGAGGAGAATAGGGAGGGGTGCGGTGGGAGGGAAAGAGGCCGCCCATGAGTGTCAACAGCCACCCCATTTTCAGAAACTGGAGAGGCCTCAATTATTTACTTTTAATTATAGAGTAATGATGTTATTAGTGGAATTTCATAGTGGAACTTCATAGTGAAATATCAAAGTGAATGATGTGACATCATCAAAGTGGATGACTGGAATAACAATAAAATGATTTGATCATTGTAATCTATATGAAACTTTTAGGCATTGCATTAGACAGTTAAATTGCTGAGTGATTAAATTAATTGTCTCGACACGTATTTAAAATTATAAGAAAATGATAAGATGTGTTCCCACTACTTTTAATCTGCTTATGTAAAACACTAAAACTTATGTCATTGTGATACATATTCTTCTACCACCTCAAAGTGTTCATATAAACTGAACCCTTATTGTTAATCATTTTAGAATTTTGTTTATTTATTGAATTTCATTAATTTCAAAACTGAACTGAACATAACAATGTACCAATAATTGAATTAAATTGAAATAATCAACATGTTTAAATTGAATTGAAGAGTGAGTTTTAGTTAAATAGAAAAGAATGCCATTTTTCCCTTTCAAATAAAATTGCACGACACATAAATCTATCATAAATAAATAAAACAATTTTGTGCTCAAACAACCCTAGAACTAAAAATCAACTCCACCGGAGTCAAAAATATAAATAGCTAGATAATCAATCAATTAATGATGACTCTGTTATTGAACTCAATCAGTCAAAAAAAATAAAAATAAATTTCGACTAAATATTCAGCCGGCGTTGCAAAGAAACATCAGCGACAACGCCGAAGATTCGCCGCCGCCGTGCTTCCCACTTCTAGCGCCACCTCCGCTGCTGCCGCCGCTAATCGACACCCTCTCATAATAATCTACGCAGAACAGAGATAAGGCGAGCTCCACCTCCTGCCGTTTCCACACTCGCCGAACCAGGTCAATGTCCAACTCCAACTCCCTACCAGCGGCGGAGAGCTTCATCCTCTTGAGCCCCCTCAACGTGTAGAGCACGGGCCTCACGCACACCATGTAGAGGCGCTTGTAGCCGCCGAGGGAGAGCACCACCGAGGCTTGAAAGCATAGGTGGGCCCAGAGGGAGTCGTTCCGGGTGATTCCGCACCAGAGGCGGCGACGCCGAGAGCTCGGCCGTCGAGTCTCTGGAGAATCTCGATGAGCACGTCGATGTTGTCGTTGACGCTGAATCTGCACTTTTTCTCCTTGCTTTGGAAAACGGATTCCTTATCGTCATCTTGTTCGAAGTGAACCATTTCGATTCGGAGATGCTGATGGAAGTTTTGGTCTGAAAGCTGAAGGAGAAAAAAAAAAAGTGATGAGTGAAGGCATGTTTATAAGTGGGGCTGATCATAGTTCCAGTACAAAAAGGTCAAACTTACATTATATTATGGTCCAATAAATAATCATATTCGTGATGCAAACACTAATTAGAATAGTATGCCATGCATGGGAGAGGTTAACCCGGCGGTTTATTTTCTAAAATAAAATACTCCCTTTCTCCCGACCTAAATTGCACTGCAATTACTAGAACACAGTTTAAGAAATATGTATAATCGTTAAAATATTTACTTAACATATAATAACGATAAATAAAAAGTTGATATCCAGAAACTACCTGTTACGACAGATTGAATAATATTATATACGATAATATTGTTGCTTATATATCTATTCAAATATGTGATTAAAATTTGATAGAGAATAGTATTAAAAAAATAAAAGTGCAATTTCAGTTGGATAGACTCATAGAGTGAGAATCAATCAATTCAATTTACTGCAAATGCGGCATATACTTGAGATAGATTACAAGCAATGAAATTGACGCATAACCCAAGTATTTTACTTGAGATTGATTACAAGCAATTAAAATGTCATAAGCTTCATATGAATCTGACTAATTATTTTTCTACAAATTTAAAATCAGGTTAAATTGTAATAGTGTACGCGAAGATATTAACTAGCTCAGAAAAAAATTTATTTGGAAAAATTGTGTATTTGGGGGTGAGGGCCCAATTAAAATAGGACATGTGACAAATGAGTGAAATAAAAAAATAAAAAACTAACATTTGACCCCACTAACTTGCCACATACTCCCCTCGTCCCCTTTTTAGTGTCTTACATCACTATTCATCAATAAAGTTGATATTGTTTGTATTGTAAAAATATACTCCCTCCGTCCCACTTTAAATTGCTTATTTACTTTTTCACGGTTCTCAATCAGTATGTTTGGCCGTAAATATCTCTAATTACTTATAATGATGTCGTATAAAAAATGATATTTAGAAAATAGATGTTAAGACAATTCTAACAATTTGTCACATGATATATTTATTATTTATATAATAATTTATATTTATGGTCAAAGTTTATTAACTTTGACTCTCAAAAAGTAAATAAACAATTTAAAGTAAGACGGAGGGAGTATAAATTTGATAATGTGACATAATGGTATTTAAACTAATCAGGGGTGAATTAAAAAATAAAAAATACAAAAAACTAACATTTGACCCCACTAACCTGCTACATATCCTATTTTAATTGGGTTCTCACCCTCACATACACAATTTTTCCACATAATTTTTTTCCTGTTAACTAGCTACCAGTTAAATTCACAATAAGTGATTATTAACATGATACCGTAAAATTGGACATTGCCCCGTGAAAAAAGGGAATGTGTATACATGTCCAACACACAAGTTTACTGAGATTCTATTATAAATCAATCGATAATATATGCAACAACTGACCTCTACTTTCAATACGATATCGTATATGTATATATTCTGACAATGTTAATCAAAGATTTTGTAATATCTACAATGCCAACATTAATAGAATATTAGATAAATTAAAATCAGTTTAAGAAAAAATACCATTTCTGATTGGTTTTGTATATATCATTTTTCATACTCCCTCCGTCCCACTAAAAATTGCATAGTTGACTTTGGCACGCACTTTAAGACAAGCTGACTTCGCTGGGCAGAAATGGAAAAGCAATGTTTTTAATCCAGGTTCTTAATCAAGGTCCTTCTTCGTTTCTCTCTCTTTTCCGCCGGAGCCACCAATTTAATTTCTTTGTTGTAGGTTTCACGGTGGCGGAACTTCTATCCGCAGCTCTGTTCGCGCCACCATCCACGGCGGCGGAACTCCTATCCACAGCTCCCCGGCCTCTACAGTGCGGTGCTAAATTGCGCCGTCCTTGCGCGCTGCCCCTACAGTGTTTCCGAGTTCAAGCAGTGCCCTCGCGTCGCGTTTCCTCGCTGCACAGTTTCGGGCACAGTGTTCCCGCCTAGTGATTTTGTTAGCTACTCGATGGTGGGTATCGATTTTGTTAGCGATGGTGGGTCTCGATTTCAGCGATGGTGAGTATTTTTGATGGGGGGAGGTGGGTCTCAATTTTCCGGCGCCTGGCTGATCGGCGCCGGAAATCGAGAAGGGTTTGGATTGGAAGAAATGGCTGGTTGAGCAGTGGCGTCGGATTAGGGTTTTTCGGTGGCGTCGGATTGGTGTCCACCGCGTCCGCGCCGTCGATCGCGAGGTCGAGCCGACGATCGAGATCGGGACGGAGGTCGAGATACGCCGACGATGTTGGTCGCGAGTTCGAGACGGTGGCGTCGACGATGTTGGTCGCAAGGTCGAGATGGGGAAGAAGAAAATGAATGCAGTTGGTGGTGGAAGAAGATGATTATTGTAGTGGTGGCGAGGTCGCGAGGTCAAGATGGGGAAAAAGAAGATTACTGTAGTCGGTGGCGGATGAAGACTGAACATGGTGGCGGAAGAAGCAGATTAGTGTTAGTTTAGTTAGTTTAATTTTTATTTTTTCTGTAAATACATTATTTTAGTAAGGGTATTATAGGAAAGTTACATGTCAAAAACTTACCAAAAGAGGAAATTTTCAAAGTATGCAATTTTTAGTGGGACGTCCCAAAAAGGAAAGTAAGCAATTAATAGCGGGACGGAGGGAGTATATGATTATATCTTGTATACACTTTGTACTCACTATATATATGAATGCACACAACCACAACCATAATTATGTGTGAGTTTTACATTCTATCATGGTATCAAACATGTCTCTCTAAAATTACTGGCTTTTATCGCTCTTTTTATGAAATTATCATACTCAATTACTGTCCAGAATTTCCGACAAGTCGCCGCCCACCGCCGCCGATCGCCGCTGCCGTCTACCCGGTTACCACCGCTGCTCTTTTTGGTCTTTTAGCCTTTCGTCCGTCATTCCCTGGTCGCCGTTTCGTCTTCTCCGACGACATCAGCTTTCCTCCACTAGCTTCTCCATTTTTTCCGACATCGAGCTCACCCCATATTCGCCAACATCGTTTGTTTGAAGCTGACCAGCGCCGTTCAGATTCCCGCGCCCAAGCCAGCTTCTTTTCCAGCGTCTCCACGCTTCAGATTTTGCTCCTCATCTCCACGATTCAGCTCAAGCACACAGCTTCGCCGTCCGTTTTAGATTCACGCACCCAGGCTTCTCAGCGCGTGTCATCACGCGCGCATCACTTCACCCGCGCGTCTCCATCTCGTCTCAACATCCGCTCACCAATTTGGCTTCTTCTCATCTCGTCTGACGACCAATATATCGCGAGGTAACCAATATATCGCGATTTGGCATTTGTATCGCGAGATAATTCAGTTTATCTCGAATTGAAGGAGTTTTTTGCCCAATCAGCACTAATTTCTTTTAAAAAAAGAAAAAAAAAACACGAATTCTTTTGTTGAACTAGAGTATCAATGGTGCTACTTCTCGGGTCATGTTTCTTCTTCTTGTCCCAAATTACACGATGAATGATGTCAGTTGCAGTGTCAGTGGTGTAAGAAATTTGATCACTTTGCCTCGACATGTCCTCATTTGATTTCTCGGGTTTCTTCTCTTGTCGCTTCACCGCATATTCGCTGGATAACTGATTCTGACGCTACCAACTACATGACTTCTTCTCAGTCCGCTCTTCAACGCGTGACTCCTTATTCTGGTAACAATCATGTCTTTGTTGGTAATGGTTATGCTCTTAACATTACCCATGTTGGTCATTCTCGGGTCTCTGATTCATTATCCTTGTCTGATGTTTTGGTGGTTCCCC
>JAULKJ010286153.1:0-12704 GCA_032355405.1 Rubia balearica | reverse complement strand
TCATTCCATTGCATATGATTAGTACATTATTAAGTGGTATAAAATGTATATTTAGATTCCCCCTATCAATAATTTTCATGTATATTATCCTTAGAAAAATCGATTAAAAGAAGAAGAGTGCAAACGAACTCTCAAGGCAAGTTATCATGTTAGTATTTTATTTTATGATGATGGACGAACAGACAAATAACTTACCAAATTTATATACTTATAAGCATTTTAAAAAATTATTTAGTAGTTGTAGTAGAAGATAAAGAGAACAATTTTAAAAACTAATATTTATATCAAGTCTAAAATTTATAATGTTGACTGAAATAGGCAAGTGAAAAGTTGTACAATTAGTTGATTAATTTATTGCTGCTGAAAATTTACTTATAAATATTAGAAACACATGTACAATTAAATTATTGTTTTTTGAAAATACTCCAAGTTGAACGTTTGGCATCACAAGTCCGTCAAACTTCCCCGTGCTTCATAGGTCACCTTTAGGAGAATAGAAGCCAGAATATAAGTAATTCCATTCCACATCTTTGTCGCTTTACTATCCCTTCTCAAATGATTCATCACAGCCCCATTCTGCTTCAAAATTTTACACCCTCCACGGGGCTCTTTTGAGCTTGACAATAATGTTATATTAGGTTTAGTTACTTTTTTTTTTTAATCGAAACCATCCGTAGATGGGGGAAAATGAATTAGGCCTTCCCAAACCTTTTAAAAGACAATAGGAAAAGAAAAGTGAAGCATGAAGCTTAGAGTAGTTTTACATGTGTGAGCATATAGCCCATAACAAAACACTATTTGCTTGGAAACGATTACAATGAGAAGCAAAGGTAAAAGGATGATTAATAGACCTTCGAACTTGTTAGTGAATCATTAAAAACGAAACACAAATCAGTCAGAAGAGCATCCAGTTATCCTCGCTTATGCATGTGACCATCTGAACTTAGTGGGACAGCAGTAGTATAGGAATACTTGAAGGGAGACTTCTCCATGACCTCATGCCCTAGATTAGTGGCCACAAACTTTGGGGGCTTTCCATATTGCATTGAGATTGTCATGATTTCCTCAAATATCCCAACATCTAACACATTATCAAATATTCCGTTGGTGCATGCAATGAGCACATCCCCAAGGAAAAAGAAACTTTATATGAAGTAAAATCTATTCTTTATGAAATTTTTTGGCCAGGTTTTATTTTAAATAAATCACATCCCACGGAGAAATGGTTTGTCCCATATTATTTTAAATGGTGAGTGTTCGCTGTCAATTTCTTTTTTGATTTGGAAGACTTATTTTTTTTCCGTGGGTCAATTAATACTTACTGATCAAGGAGAGAAAATAATACTACGATGTACGTGACATTTCACCAAGTTTTATAAAGATTGGTGCAATAATGTTACAAATGTATGTAGAAAATGAAGATTTGATAGTTCCTTTCCCTACTTTGCTTTTATGCCAACTTATATGAATCTTCTAGTGAAGATCATAATTTTTCATAATTATTTAAAGCACCATGATGAATTGAAAGAACCTTGTTTCTTGAATAAGCTACAGTTGAAAGTCCATGGGTGAAAGATATGGTTTCAACTTCAGCAGCACAAGGCCAAATTCAATAAGCCAAACATTACCTACAAGAATGATGAGAAATGGCAGGAAACAACTAAACTTCTCGAGATTCTAGGGTCTCAATGTAGAGAATGGAAAAAACCCTAATAGGTACAAAGTTATAAGGTAAAGGAATAAATTAAGAAGATTTGATGAGTTTATATAATTGTAGGTAATGAAAACTGTTAACCCCTATTTGTAGAGTAGAGGGCATAGAAATGAACCAATTCTAATATTGTATGGTATATACATCATAACCTGATCCAAGTTTATCTATGTTACCACTATGTCTAGGTAAAACCTTACAGTTGAATTAAAACTCAGCATATACCATATACATAGGTATAGCTGAAATTCCCTTACCTATCTATCGAGAAATTATTTTAATCAATCTAATCAAACATCTAGATGAAAGGTAAGCATACTTTTAGTGGTTAATGAATTTACATAGGTTAACTGAAAGAGTTGTAAATAATGTAAAATATAATCTAGGGTTCTCTTCTAACAAGGGGCCACGAGACCGAGTGTACCACTAGGCCTAATAGAAAATTTAGTTAACACCTAAAATTTTAAATTGTTCATGAAACACACACACATACAAGGCTTCCAGAAAACCCTAAAATATTATATTCCTTATCTATCTATTACCCCCCTCTCCTTCAAGCAAAACGTAGGTACAAAAGCTTGGATTAGTGAAATTAGAACTGTGGTCAAGGGAGACCCTTAGTAAAGAATTTCTGCAAGTTAAAGATTAGAAGAAGCATGGAAAACCTTGAGCTTCATGAAAGCAACCATCTCCAAAAAAATATATAAGCAATATCAATGTGCTTAGCTCTCTTATGTGGAATGAGATTCTGAGAAAGAAAAAAGAGCACTACTATTATCAAACAACAACAAACAAGGTACGAAAGATGACCCTCACTAGTCTCAAAGAAGATTCATCGGCAAGGCTAACTCAGTTGTTCGGTAGCCGTAGCTCAACACTCATACTCTAAGCTCGAACAAGAGATCGTAGGTTACTTCTTGTCACTCCCAGAAACAAGGATGCCACAAAAAAAGGCATAACTATAAGTAGAATGAAGAATATCCAATCAATGAGCCCAATATGGATAAGAGTATCCAAGAACGGAAGAATTTTGGGAACCAAGAGAAACAACATGCGTAGTGGAGAGTGTCATGCATATAATGTGAAATACTAGTAACATCTTGAAAATGGACATAACTAGGAGTTGTATAAACTGAATGGGTTTAATCAAAACAAGATAAATTGGAATGAGTGATAGTCAAATACTAAAGTGTGCCAACCAAAGAATGATGATAAAGGATATGATTACCAAAACGAGCACCAGTGGAACTAAATAACTAAGTTTATGCTGCGAAACGAGTGGAAATATGAATTGTATAAGATATACCAACATGATGAAGTATATCACGAACATATATTGCTTGGGTCTAGAAATAAACAATCTAATGTAGGACAATATCTAACCCAAGGAACTACTGCAATGCATAATGGAAAAGTTGCAATGAGCACGAGTGATAAACTGACAAATAAGAACAAGATCATTGAAAATAAGAATAATGTCATCAGTATACCCCAAGTAATAAAGAAGATATAATCCTTGAATTAAGACAAACAAATAAGTATTTGCAAAACTTCAAAAAAGACCATGACGCAAAAGAAAAAAATCAGAACTTTTGCTACTAGGTATAAGCATCCAGCTTAAGACCATATTTCTAAAAATATGGTATCGGTGCATGGGATCCTTGTAGATGGATGCTCTTTGTATACTGGTGAATCATGAATATCATTCAGACAAGAATTCTTGATATGAAATTGATGAAGAGGCCACTTTCACATAGTAGCTAGAGATAAGATAGTATGAGTAGTAGATGCATTTGCAGGATAAAAACATCGAAAGCTCTTGTATTGAGATCTATATTTTTTCAAAAATGCAAGATAGTCTTCATGGAGTAATCTTATTAGCTGCGTAAGAATGCTGATAAGAACACACTCGACATCCAAAATGATATAAATTTCAATATGAGGGGGCGACTATATGAAAGTAAGACTATCCAGGAAGAACTTGATTAGGAAGTACAATAATAGTAAAAGTAGTAGAAGAGAAAGCATCAATCCAAAATGAAGAATTAAACCACTGTGATAAAGCATTGAAAGTCATATCCTAGTGATATGAAGATGGCCGCATTCTGCATGATCATATGGTTTTGGTGTATAACTAAATTTTTTTGTTGATAAATGCATGTTAAAGAAAAATGATATTTCATGCAATAATTACTAATTTATGTATCACCATCATTTTGAAAAACTTTGGCCTAAGAAGAAATTTGATTCTCAGCCGAAGATTCAAATAATAGATACACGTTAACAAATCTAATAATAACAAAGAGGAATTATAGTGGGAACAATCATCATCAAATATTACATAAAAGTCTATAACTGTCACGAGATCAACTAGAGAAGGTCCTTAAATATTACAACAAATTAAATCAAGAAAATGTGGTGCACGTTTATTGGTGTCAACAAAAGAAAGACGCTTGCCTTTAACCATCTCACTAGAAGGACGCAAATATGGCTTAAGCAACAAATTAGTAACGGGTAATTGGCCTATCTTTTTCAATAGTAAAATACCACTTTGGGTAACATAGCCCAATATATTAGGGAAATCTCTCGTTAGACGGCCTAACAGTGACTTCAATCAAGGAAAACTTCGTTCCAATAACTTTTCGAGTCAAATTATAAAACCATTTTTATTTTGAGATTTATACTAAAAGGATTTTAAATTTATAGGAATCTCGCTGCAATATACGGAAACAAACATCAAATCACCCCAACGGTTATATTAATTATGAAACAACCCCGTTTAAAGGTTACGGGGTCTAAAAAAACTTTGTAAATCTATTATTCCCAAGCTCAAAAAGGCTTGGCATTTATTAGACTAAAGTCACTAAACTAAATAAAGCACAACCATAATCCAAGAGAAAGAGACTTCCATCACTATGTTTTATTTTTATGGCATAAAAGTGAATTTTTAGTGTCCCGCATTATCATCAAGACGAGCTAATCTACGGGCTTGCTAAAAATGCTCATATTCCGGATTAATAGTCATCACAAATTAGGCAAGCAAAATCCTTGAACTCAAGCCTTGGATTCCTTATATATTGGGCACAAGTAATTCTGTTACTCTTGAATATTTAAGAGTGATTATGACTTTTACATGGTAAAATCTTGAACTCGTGATTAATTAAGGATGATTATTAATTTTTCATGAAAAGCGCTCGAACTCGTGCTTAATAGTCATTATTTATTTTGCAAGAAAAATGGCCCAACTCATGCTTTAAGAGTCATTAAAATTGTGGCATAGAAAATTCCCAAACTTGTGAATAAGATTTAGCAATCATCATGAATTGGTTGTCGAAAATGTTTTAACTCTTGATTAACATTTAAAATGAATTTGGCACGATACATGCTCTAATTTATGATTAAGAGTTATTACATATTTATCTTGGTGAATGCTCAATCTGGGTCTCATGCTCAATAGTCTTTACCATTTTGGCACAACAAATGACCAAATTGTAATAAGTTTTGGCGTTCATCACGAATTGGTCATATAAATTGTTTAAACTTTCATTAACAGTTAATAATGATTTTGCATGATACGTTCACAAACACGTCATTAATATTTATTACATATTTAGCTTTGAAAATGCTCAAATACTGGATTAAGAAACAAAAAAATCACTTTAGATTAAAAAAGGTCATATATTCTTGAGTTGTTAACAACATTATATTTTGGACTTGTTAAAAGTATTTGTTACTGTGTTAATAAAAGATGATCATTATTGTGTTAATAAATATTAAATTGATCAAAATATAGAATCTATTGGATTCGAATAAAAAGGTAAAATTAAGAATATGAGAAACTTTGTTGGAATCCTTTAACTTTACCCAATAAAAATAACAAAATAGATTCTTATTCTCCAATTTAGAGAAGATTTGTTGGAATGCTTTATCTTTAACCAATACTTCTCAGACCTGCTTATTTCTTTTTTGACTCAAATCTTATTCTCCTTTAGGTGTGTTGTTTGATTACAGATAAATACCCTTTAAATCTTCTAAAATAACATTCTCCACAAAAGTCAGAATAAAAAATACAATGTGCGAGTTTTGTGTCACTATACTGTATTTAGAATAAGTTGCGTAAAAATTGTGCGGTAAAAGTACAAGAATTGCACAATATAGGTGCTAAAATTTCATTAATTCCATACAATGGATTTTGTGTTTTCATAATTTAATAAATATGAATGTATATTTGTAGGAATAGACATAATAAAAACAAAAGCTTGTACTCCATTTGCCCCTTAGTCTTCTACCCACTCTCCTTATTTGTGTGTTCCAGAGTTTTCTTGTATGTTTCCACTTTTGGTAACGTGCAAATTATTCTCAGTCACTCACTTATATTACATTCTTTTTTCTTCTTTTTTTACTCCTTTAACCACTTTTAAATGCTCAATGACTCCCCAATTAATATGACTGCATTCTACACTTGTGTAGAAGACAATAGGACATAGAGTGTATCTTTTTTTCTATTCAACTTCAAACATTGAATCCAAAAATTAAACCATTTAATAAATGCATCAAACTATGTAATTACATAATCATACTTTTAATCCAAGTATTTCCTCTTATCTCGCATGTCCTCTATAACTTCCATAGTGTATGGACTGACACAATACTAAAAGGGAAATTTCCTCCTCGCCTCAATCCTAGATTATTCACCACGAACTTTAGTGGCTTTCCATATTGCACTATTATTTTCATGATTTCCACAAATATCCAAGCATAAAACACATTATAAAATATTCATCGGTGCTTGCAACGAGCACATCCCTAAGGAGGAAGAATCTTTATTATGGAAGTTATGTGTCTTAAAATCTAATCGTTCTTAAAATTTTGATGACATTTTTATTTTAAATGAATCGCATCCCTCGTAGACATGTTTTGTCACATGGGGTCACTTGTTATTTTAAATAGTTTCCTTTAGATGTCAAAGTTTTTGTTTTGACTTGGAAGACTTGTGTTTTGTCAGTGGGTTAATTAATACTTATTGATCAAGGAGAGAATATAATACTAGGATGTTGTAGACATTTCATCATTTTGCATAAAGATTAGTGCAATAATGTAACAAATGCTTTAAAAAATAAAAAATTTCATACTCCCTTGCATGAGAAACTGAGTAAAGATCCCTACTTTGCTCTAATGCCAACTTAGATGAATCCCCTTGTCAAGATCTTGATTTTTCATAATCATTTGAAACATAATTAAATTGATGGATTGAAAGATCCTTGTTTCTTGGATAAGATACAGTTGAAAGTCCAAGGTTGAAAAATCTGACTTGTACGTCAGCAATTCTATAGGTAAAACATTACCTACACGAATGATGAGAAGCGGAAGCTAATAGGTAAACTACTCGAGATTCAAGGGTTTCAATGTAGAGATTAGAAGAAACCCTAATAAATACAGAGTCATAAGGTAAAGGAATTTATATGAATCTCCTTGAATTTTGAGAAGCGCTAATCACGAAGGTTGATCGTGTCACCCACTTGAAATCAAGAAGATACATACAAAGTCTACTCAAGAACACATTTTTATGATCTTCATTAACACGAGGACGAATTACTCTGAAATCTCGAGTACTAATCGCACCAAATTAACACAAACAAACTAACGGTTCTAAACACTAATTGACCAGGGAAACAAACCTAATGGTTTAAATGCTTAACAATCAAAGAGTATCAACTCAAATTCTGAATATAAGATGTATAAAAAGTGTTTAAGTCATTTATGGAATCCTTCTATTTATAGGGATAGAGTTCGGCCATCAAACAAAAAGTAAATAGGATTTGGCAATTCTTGTTAGAAAACGGAATGACTTAACACAACTTTATGAAACTAAAAACATATCGAATTAAAATTACTAATTTAACCTAAATTATTACCAAATCATGACCACGGAGACCCCCCTCTATCACAAATTTCTTGGCACCAGTTTTTAAAAATTGGTGCCCAAAATGGTATGGAACCAGTTCAATTTATTTTTACACCAATATTTTGAAAACTGCTGATTACCAAGTACCGGTTTAAAAAAAATCGGTGCCCAAACCGGTGCCTGGAAAATTTTTGCATCATTTTATTTTTTTCTTAGCTCCGGTTTTTGGAGAACGGGTGTTAAATCACTAGTGGAGAAGCATTAAAGGCGGTTATATTGGACCAGAGAAAACACTTTATAAGGCGGTTCAATTTATTTTAATAATGATTTTTCAAAAACTGTTGATAACCAAGTACCGGTTAAATAAAAACCGGTGCCCAAACCGGTGCTTGGAAAATTTTGGCATCGTTTTATTTGTTTCTTAGCTCCGGTTTTTTTTGAGAATCGGTGTTAAATCACTAGTGGGGAAGCCTTGATTAAAGGTGGTTATATTGGACCAAAGAGGGCATTTTTCCAATTTTTTGAAAAGCCAGTGTTAAATTACTAATGGAGAAGCCTTGATTAAAGGCGGTTATATTGGACCAGGGAGGGCACTTTTTAAGTGCATTCTTTTGTCCTATCTTTGATCGAATCGATCGAAGGCAGTTCAAGAACTGCCTTCTAATGCGGTCCAAAATAGGTTCCAAATTTGGAACCTATTTCTGAGGTAAAAAAGAAGCTGTCAGAAACCTAGGTTTCCGACAGCAAGTAACAAACCAAGATCTACGAAGGGAATAGAAGTACACCAACAACAGACCCAACACACATCAATATGGAAAAAAATACAAATACAACAACATACACAAGCTATAAGAGAAAATAAATACAGCAATCAGCGGAGGCGAGTGGCGGCATATGAGCCTTTCGTGGAGGCGGAAGGAACTACAACTGCCTTCACCGGTGGAGCCTTTTGCGGTGGAACCTTCATCGGCGGAAACATATCTCTCGTCGTGGAGCCTTCTGTGATGGGCACCCAGGGGCGGCGATAACTTTATCAGCCAAGGACTTCAGGCTGCGGAGGTGGAGTCTTGAACGATTGGATGTGGAATCAGATTCCAGCGACGGAGTAGGGCAGAAGGATGTGAAAGTGGAATTCATACCAGTTAGAAGTACAGTAATAACAACTGAGTCAACGGTTAAAATAGAAGAAGTAAACTGGATGACATTGTTAAAATATTACTTTTCAATGGAAAAATTATCAACATATAAGATGCATGCCAGAAAGTTGAAATTGCAAGATCACAACTACATTTATGAAAGGGGAATCTTGTACAAGAAAGGTTCTTATTTCCATGGATAAAGAGTGTAGTACCATCACAAGCAGGTGAAATCATGAAGGAATGGAATGAAGTATTATGTGGAACACATCAAGGGTCTCAGAAAATCTTGAAAAAGATAATTTGAGCGGGTTACTATTGTCCAACTATGTGTATGACTTCGTACTAAAGTGCAAAAGCTACCAAATTAATGCTCCAATATTGCACCGGCCACAGGCCTCCTTCATAGGAATATATGGTGCCTGTCTATTTGATAAATGGGGAATTGACATGGTCGGATCTATTCCAAAAATAGTTGGAAACGCAAGATTCCTAATTGTGGAAATCGATTACTTCAGGATGTGGGTAGAAGCGAAGTTATTAGGAAAAGTCACGACATAAGTAACAAGAAATTTTGTTTGGCTGAACATAGTTTGTAACTTTGGGGTGCCACAAACTATTGTCACACATAATGAGATGAATTTCACAAGTGGGACCTTTACCGAATGGTGCTCGAAGTAAGTGATTGCACAAAAATTCACGTATGTAGCTCATCCTCGAGCAAATGGTCAGGTGGAGGTAACAGATAGGACCATAGTTCAAGGAATTGAAAAAAGGCTATAGAGAAAGCGAACTGGTTGGGTTGATGAGATATCCAACACATTGGGGTGATACAGAACAAAATTTTGAGAACCAACTAGAGAAACACCGTACAGTCTAGTCTATGGTCATAAGGCAGTAATACCAGTGAAAATTGTGAATTCAAGCCTTCAAGTGGAAAAATACAAGGAAGAAGATAATCCAAAAATGATGGGATTGGATTTAGAAGAACTCGAGAGGAAAAGAAAATGGGCAACGATCACAAAGGCAAAGTACAAAGAGGAGATGGCCAAAGCGTATAATGAGAGAGTAAAAAGACACAATTTTGAATTGGCGATCTTGTCTTATGGAAGAATAAAGAAATCCTGGCAGAAGAAAAAGGAAAATTGAGCCTAGAGTGGGAAGACCCGTACATGGTAACAAAAGTGCACTGATCCAACAACTACAAATTAGAACGATTGGATGACAGTAGCGCCCCCAACACTTAGAACGTGAGAAACTTGATAAAGTTCTATGTTTAGATACTTTCTGAAAGACGGGGAAAATTTAACTGTATAGAAGCCATGATATGATCATTGGTGGTGTTCGCATCATTTCTTAGTTTCGAAGGTGATATCATCACAACCGTACCTTAAAAATATCAAAAACATCTTTTGGGGCAAATCATTTTAATATTCTTTACCTGTAGTTTATGCAAAAACCATAGTAACAAAAATTAGCCAAGTGTGGCACATTGCAAACAAAATAAAATATTATGTCTTGCAATTGCGGACAATCAAATTTGACCAACCACGGCGAAGCCGGTTGCAAAGTTGTCAAAATATGAATAACGAAGTCTGAAAAAGTAAGCGATATATCTTGCAGTTCGCGCAATACATTCTCTCGATGTTGAAAGCTATAGATCTTTCAACTTCGTATCCTTTAATTTGCAAGCCATAGATCTTGTAAGAAGGCAGATATGCCTACAAAAATAGTGACAAAAGAAAATGATAGATCATGCGGCTTCACACAATACAAACTCTTAATTTTGCAAGCTATGGATCTTGGAAAAAGGAAAATGTGCCTACAAAAAAATTACAAAAGCAAGCGATAGATCTTGCAGCTTTGTACAATACAAACTACTAATTTTGCAAGTTATAGATCTTGCAAAACGGCATATGTGCCTACACAAACAGCGACAAAAAAAGACCATGCACCTTTCCACAATAAATTTTTACGACCTCAATTTCGAAAGAAATAGACTTTGCAAAAAGAAATACGAACACAAAAGTGCAAAGAAAAACATTTTTCATTAGTCAACAGAAAACGAATTTGATTCCAAAATAAAAAAAAACAATAGAACATAAGAGTAGTACTTGAAACATTTGGTAAAGCAAACTACTACATCATATAAAAGGATAAACTATCTACGCCTTGATGCGCGAGATGATCCAGAAAATGAAGAACCGTCACAATGATGAGATTGCTCAGCTTCGCATTCCTTAGATATAATGTGATCTTACTGCAATTTAATGTACGGATTCCATGTTTGACCTCTTTGTTCCATATGATCAAGATACTTTGCATAATATGCCTTAAAATCAGTTATAAGGCCAAATTCCTCGCGGTCAAGCTACATACTCGTAACGTCAACAGTGTCTTGATCTTTTTTGTTCATAACCCGTTGCGTACTTTTTATTCTAGGAAGTGAATATACAATCAAAGAGACTCGCACAAATTAATTCTCTGTCAGCCAATATTCATAGTCAGATCTCCAAGACTAGTAGAACCACGAGATGATGATGGAAGGGCCTCAAGCTTATCTTTGTAATCAACACAAATTTGTTCAAGTTGATGCACACATAAATCAAGAAGATTACACTCACCACAAAGATGGTAATTCTCGCTATATAGCTCAGTATTCACAATGAACTTTTAATCAAACCTACTCGTCACCCAGCTGAAGAAGAAGAAGAAATATGATCACGCTAATCCTGTTTTTTTCTCATTCGGTCAAATAACTCGTCAATGCGAGAACACTGCTTGTCAATAATCAAAGTATTTGGATAAGCTTCGTGATCCTTGCTTGCAGTAAAATTCTTAGCCTCTTCTTGCTGACCAATCATTTTAACCATACTCAGCTGGTGTCATTGAATAAAATTGTTTTGTTCAGCATAGAATTCTTTTATCTCACAAACAAAGTCTTGTGTGCGATTTATAGTCTTCTTCCATCCAAGTTCTAGATTGTTGATACTAAGTAGCATATATTTAAGATGAATACCTAATGATAGCATCCATCCTTGAATGCGTCTAGGAAGATTAAGAGAACGCATGTATACGCCAAAAGATTAAAGATCCACTAAGATACGAATGATATCCTTGTCCAAACATTAAATACTATAACCTTCGGGTACAAACTTGCTACAAGAGTAAGCTGCAGAAGAAGATGAAGATGATGAGAAATTCGGAATTTTCCATCCAAGACGAAATGGAGTAGATTCCACAGCAGAAAAATGGTCAGTAAAAACCAGCTCAAGATATTCCTTGGATAGAGACTGAGTAGTTTCAACCAGCCTAATGTGGCAATATGAATGAAGAGTTACAAACCTTGGGCGATGGTGAAAATGAACATTAGATCCCAAAGAGTCAAGACGTTTCAAAAAACTTATGGTCAACCAAAATATCAAAACCCTGCATATAAATAAATATGATGAGTAGTTGCAAAATTAGAAGTTCGATACCAAGTAATTATCCAAAATAGTAAATAAAATGTTGACATACATCATAATAAAGTTAAGAATTAAGAATAAAAAAATTGTCTCAAAATCCATAACGCAAAGATTAACTAACATTAGAGGGAGAAACAGTCAAATGTTGGACAATGAGAGCAAAATCCTCCTTGTTCGAATGCTGAGCGGAAACCTCAGTGTTTGCATTGGCCTCGGGGTTAGAAGATGGCTTAAGATCACGTGAAGAAAATGGAAGATTGTCAAAATAATCAACTTCACACTTATCTAGCTCAATCACGAAAGCAAAGAGGGAAGACCGGCGAGGTGTGATAGCAAGGCATAAGGATGTCCACCATAAAAAAATGCTACTAATGAAAGCATCATTAAGCATAGCTTTCCGATGCTCCAATACTGCATCAGACCTAGCCAGTTGGGGCAATTTCTTAACTTTCAAAGTAGGGTTCTGCCCTTGCAGTTAGACTAGA
>JAULKJ010286143.1:0-12705 GCA_032355405.1 Rubia balearica | reverse complement strand
GTAAGATTATATAAGGTAATATTCTTCAAGACTACTTCTTGAAGGGGACAGCCGAAATTAGGGTTTAAAAAGGAATTTTAGTTAGACATGGTTTTAGCTTCTTATATCTTCCATGAGTCGATTCAGTTTCCAATTGTGTTTAGGGTTTGTGGCCGAGAATAACCTTCTAAGTAGGGCCTGTAATCAAGATTTTCACAACCTTTGTATCAAAAAAAATTCCAAATTTTGAGATATACTCATTGCTTGCTAGTGTCTTCATTGTTGCTTAATCCTGCGGGTTAATTAAGTACCAATAACCTTGTGATCTAATCCTGCAGGCTAGTTAGTGAGCAAGTCAAAATTAATTGTACCCCGAGGGCTAGACACTTGTATTTCATGCGGTCACCATAGGGTTTGTGAAATCCCTATTGTTGTCAAAGATCTAAAATTTCGCAATCTAGAGTCTTCGTAAGGAGATTCATATCAGATATAGTTGAATGAATACCGTGCATGGTCCTCATCCGAATACCTACGGCTCTGCTTTGCTTAATTATATTATGACTAATTAAATAAGAATATAATTAATCAAATAAAATGAATGTAGCAAACAAAACAAATTGCTCGCCTTAATTGGTAAACGACCATTCAAACTTTCATTGCCAGCCATGATTCTTGAAATTCATTTGTCATGGATGAAATATATCTATATATATGCATAGATATAAATTGGTACCATAGAAATTAGATCAATTAACTGTTTAAGTCAGTCAGGCATCGTACATACATATCGGTCCAACATAATGGCACGACCGACATGTTTATGCTACGGCGCTCATCACTCGTTTAGACCAAAAATGGTGAGCTACAAATAGGTGACTTTGCATGTGATAGCAAGAGATAGCATAGAGGAAAACAAATGATGTCGCTCACATATCGGTAACACCGATCAGTTGACCGAGAAGAGTGTGATGTCTCATATATCAGCAAAAATATGAATGAGCCCCATCATACAACGGTCACAAAAATCGAAGGTGGATTGAAGGGCTAGATATATCGCATTCAAACCTAGCAGATACGTACATGGCCAAAGTAACCCAAATAAATTCAAGCTCCTAAACTAAAAAAGGGACACAAAATCGGGGGAGATCATAAAAACAAAATGTGTACACCCTAGAACCCTAATCCACAGGTATTACAAAGAGAAAAACTTAAAACAAATTCATAAACCATATATATATTTATCAATTTGAAGGAAAAAAGTAATGGATTTCAAAGAATCTAAAAACATACCTTTGAAAGGAGAGGTTGAGAGACTGTTGAAATTCGAGAGAAAGTTGAATGTTTAAACTAATTTAAGAGGTGGGATCCATGTATATAGTTGTTTTGAACCCTTACGAATTTCACCTGAGCATGTGCAACTTCGCACTTCAGTCGGCCAAACCGATGTCTGACTGATATTTGACCGATGTCAGCTAACATGAATGTGGACCTAACAATTTCAGCCCACTAGCATTGCAAATTGGCCCACGTTCGACCAAAACGATTAAAATTGAACTTAATAAATAGTATATTAGAAACTAATAATTTAAATTAATAAATGTCCATGGACTTTATTAACGTCTGGTTCGATCAGAATCGATTTTAGTACAACCAAACTTTTAGTTTTTACCCTTAGGTCCTTCCAAGAAAATGGTTGAGGTCCAAATGTAAAATTGGAGATACCCTTATCTCATTCACGTTGTCTTAATCATATTGTTCCAGTGTAGGCATCAACAAATCGAGGTATTTATTCCTCATTTTTATTAGTATTCCATTAATACCCTGACGAGGACCGTTATATGAATAGTAATTTTCACCACATAGAATCACACGAATTACATTTTTATGAATGAAAAAGATAATAAAATTCCGTCCAACAATTTTTTTAAAGCACTAGTACGTGGTCTAGAGTAAATTGTAGAAGATTACTTATAAGTGTGCAAGGGCTAATCGGAAGATCTTGTGGATGTCTCTGTGGGATCATGCCAGTTTTGTTATTATTTTCAAGAATTATAAGTTTGAATAGGGATGGCCAAGATCCCTTCCATGACGACCAGAATCAGTTTTGTGACTATGGGTGAACTTTTAAATTTTCTCACTTAGGTCCCTCCAATAAAGTTGGAGAAGTAAAAATAAAAAATTGGAGATACACTTATCTAATTCACATATTCACGACCACGATGTTCTGATTCGAGCATAAAAGGGTCAATGAAACGGGCCCAAATTATTCATAGACAGTATATGATGAAACTTTGCAAAAATTACTCTATGGCCCAAACTTCCTTCCATGTTCCTTACTCTTCAGAACTATGTACCTAAACATAAGGAAAATGTTTGATATGGAGATTATGCATACTGTCTAAGAGGGATGCGAATCGGGGTAATCGTCTGTCATTTTTATTAGTATTCCATTAATACCCTTACGATAAGCGTTATGTGAGCAATAATTTCCACCACACAAAATCACATGAAATTACATATTCTTGGTTTTTTATGAAATAAAAAGATAATAAATTACGTCAATCAAATTTTAGAAAGTGCTAGTATGTGGTCTAAAGTAAATTTCAGATGATTACTTATAAGAATACAAGGGTCTGTCGGAAGAACTAGTGGAAGTCTATGAGGAATCATACTAGTTTCCTTATTACTCTCGATTATTGAAAGTTCAACTAGGGATGACAAATTTCTTTCCGGGACTATTGGAATCGACTTTAGGACAACCGTTGAAATGTTTACCTTTTGCATTTAGGTCCCTCCAATGAAGTGGGAGAAGTTGAAATGAAATATTGGAGATAACATTTTTTTATTCACATTAACACGACAATATTTTTCCGATTTGGGCATCAACGGGTCAACGTAAGGAGCCGCAATATTAACATTGAGTAATTTACTCCACTTTTCAGAAATTAGACCAGGGGCCATGTGTATCGACTAGAACGAATCCAAAATTGACCCGCGATCGACGTTAGTGAACCTGAAATTATCAGCAGCGACCAAAAAATTGAACTAAAATCCCTCCCAACCCTATTTCATATCATTATTATTCAGCACCAACATCCATTTCACACCTTCAACACACTTTTTCCAAACCCTACTCCACACCGTCCTTTCCATCTCACACCATTCGAACAATTGAACTGCTCAATCAAATTGCTTTTCTCTAACATCAACAAGTATCCGAGGATGGAGCATCTCCGAGTTCAAATGAATTAAGGTAGTTTCCATCCATTGAATGTTCATTTGGAAATTTCATTTTTTTCTCATAAAGCAAAGATTGAATATTTTCATGAAGTTTGATGATTGTGATACATGTTATATAGTGTATAGTGTTTGTGTTGCCAAGATAATTCCATTTATGTCAAGAATGAGAAAAAAAGGCCTAGACTAGGGCTGATTGTGGACAATATTTACATTTTTGTATGAACAAACTTTGAATGTGAGACGTTTGTCACTGTTAATCGGCCCTTCCAATATGGCACCAAATAGAAACTAACATGTCTAGGAAATGATTTAACTATCTATAATCCGACGTCGATGATACGTTGGCCTTAGCAACATCGATAACGCATTTATGGAACATCGTACTGAAGCATATTAGTATTTTTCTCCGGTTGAGATTAATGTCGTATACGTATGCTTATATTGTGTGTATTTCATTTAGGGACTGTCCATTTCTAACATAATATTTTTTTCCTATGGATTGGTTGTAATAGGATAAAGATACTTATCGATAAACATTCAGTATGTAGATGGATGAATTTGTCATTTCACTAGTCAGCGTGAAAGTGTTAAAGCCACACAACGTAGAAAATAAAGGTTCAATAGAATTAATATTTCAATTTCATATCAAAATTATGTATTTTGATAGATTCTAACATATATTTGTCATAGTTTTGTGGGTTTGAACATGTGATTCATTTCCCCATTTTTTGTAAGATGTTTAACCATTTCACGACTTATTGAATATTAAATTTCATGTAATGGCTATCGACAAACAATATTTTTTGTCATTAAATAATAATTATTAAAATACTTTACTAGAATTGATGTCTCCACAATTAAGACTTTGCACAAACCGGTACAACGAAAAAACCTTACCGACGTTGCTTAAAACGACATCATTTTTTATTGCGACATTGGCCCAACAAAAACACATTGTATTTGTCATCATTACACGTCAACATGCACACGACATGGGTGTAACACATAGCACGATTCCACTTACAAGTATCAGCGACATCGCTGTTATTTAGATCGACTTCGGCCTGCACGAAGTCGCAACATTCCTCTCCCATCGCCTGCCCTCTTGCTTTGGCCGACATTGGTCGCTATACATGCTGGCATTGGCCTCACTGAAGTCGTAGCTATGGTCTCCAATGCCGGGATTCTTTTTTGGAGCGACGTTGGTCCAAAACCAAGGTAAGAAATACCTTTTACCTCATTATGAACCGAGGTAAAACTGTACTTTTTGCTACGCCAATATTTTCCTCAATATTTTTGGGACTAAATTTCAATGTAAAAATCCCTGTAGAACCAAGATAAAATGTCCTTTTTTTGTAGTGAACCACCCTAGAAATTCTCCCCGGTTTTGTACACATCTTGTACCCCCTTTAAAATCCTTCACATTCCATTCCGCTTCACTTAACTTATACCAAACCACTTCCTTTACACGGTCACATTGTAGGCTCCCATGCCTTTTCTGCTTGATTAATGTTTTCCTTTTCTTTTATCGCAATTTACTTTTAGAGGTTAAAGTTGTTCGAAAATGATTGACTTTTGTCTATAAAAGTATTTGTTGAATGGTTTTTAAAACAATAGTAGAAATTGGTGTTGAATGGTACGGTTGAAAATAATTTTTAAAATTATGCACAATCAAATTGCACATACAGTCAATTATATATTGTTCAAATATGATAGTTAAATTATTAGAAAAACAGTAGTCATGAAAATATCCTTACAATTAGTACATAAAATTGAATAAGAATTGTCTTAGTTCCAACAAAGAAAAATTTCAATAAACTAAATCAGATCGCATTAGGATGACCTTGAAGACAATCGGCTTCTCAGTTTCTATGACCTCGGAGAACAAGGTGTCCCTAATGCGTAGGTGGTTTCCAGAAAGAAACTTGATAAAACCCTTTGTTAATAGAGCCTTGATCTTCCCACACCCCGAGTTGTTCATGCATCACTCTCTCCCGTAGTATCTCAACACAACGGGGGTCTTGCCATTCGGCAGGAGAGGTACAATGTCCCTCAGGATGTATAGAATAACAAAAAAATATTATATATATATGTATATGTGTGTGCAATTAACAATGAATAATATTAATTAAAATTAAATAATTACATGTATTTAATTAGCTATTTGTAGGCCTTACCAGAGTGGGGTTTGTCCTGAAATTTTGTTGCTTCTGAGTGCAGTGGAAATGTGGCCTATCTACAGCCATTGTATGTTGTTCGATGTTGAACATAAGAGACTCTAGTTTTCATCGTTGTGTAGAGAACTGTACAAACAATGAAAAATATTAATTGTCATAACTGTGAAGATGTATGAGTAAATATACAAGTAAAATGGTAAAAGACCAAGGAAAAGGGGCGACCGGAGGATCCTTTTCCACCTCTTAGTCCTGAATAATATATAAAAAGTTTTAGGTGATACAAGCCTTGAAAATGTCGCAGGTACATGTCGGTAAAAAACAGTGGCATTGTCAGCATGTACCAGCGACATCGCTCTATAGTCGACCAAACCGAACATGTGATCGATGCAAGAGCATATACAATTTTAAAACAAGCTTAAATGCATGTATGCGACTTCGGTAACCAATATACCAATGGTTAAACTGACAAAGGTGCGACGTCTGATACAAAAGAACATATTACTAAAAATATGAATGTCTGATGTTGCACTACATTTGCACAGACCGACTGGTAAGCCATAGGTTACCAAAGTCGCATGCAACCCTAGCAGCTATGGCCAAAATTGCAGAAAACAAGAAAAAATCATGGTTTAACAATAGAAAATTACAAAAAAAAAATTGTCCAAAAATATACCAAAACATAGTACCTAGGTTGATATTTAAGGAAACTTCACATTATAAAAAAACCATAAGAGCTAGAAAACCAAAAACACAACACATTCACACAACATAGATCGAACAATGTCAAAGAAAAATTACAAAAATAAAGGTGTGGAAGAGTAGAAAAACCATACCTTCAACAAAAGAGAAGAGAAGAGAGGGTGGGAAACTGTTGAAATTCCCCGGAAACTTGAGAACACAAAATTTGAACTAATTTTGAGGGACCCCTTATTTATAGACCTTTTATAATAACGCTGCTTTGGACCCTTGTGATATCAGCATCGCAGGAAGTGAGGTCACATCTATATCTGTTTAGTCAACAAGCTACCAAACCTTGACCGACGTCACAAGTATATGTGGTCCTTACAATTTCAGCCTGCTAGCATAACAAATGAGCTCGCATAGGACCAAAACAAATAAAAGTCACTTTCACACCAGTAAATAGTACTTTACTACGAAGATTTTTTTTTTCCGGTTACTACAACAAGACGATCAACATAATTTCTAAATTGGAAGATTGTTTTAATTTATTATAATCTTGAACAGTAAAACCCTTCGTATTTTACATGAAATAGAAAAAAAAATCAACTCATTTATTTTCTTGGTCCTACTTCTGATGTGAAATGGTATAAACTACCATGAGGTAATAATTTAGTTTCTTGTTGTGTACGAATCGTCCTCCACACCAAATTTGGGGTACATTACATCAACGTATGTCTAATCACGCCATCTGCAGGTTGATATCTCTCAAAATGCCAACGTATACTCTTCGCATGTTCTTTGCAAGCAAACAACTTCTTCAGCGGGGGAATGATATGGAGTATATGGGGTTAAAGCCCATCACGAGAGAGTTTACATGGAGGAGAGATATGATTGTCGGCTGGACTATTCAAGAAACAAAATTTTGTTGTACCGAGGCTTTGGAGGCACTTGAGTTAAGGCAACCTGTCGAGGTTCTTCTATCTAAGGTTGGGTTAAGGGCAAGCATGTGCTTTTTTCAATTCTATTCACATGGGACAAAGATTCTTTTTGCGCCATACAACCTTTCGGGAAAAATATTACCTTCGGGAAGCAATTTCCTAACTAATTTAAGAGTCTCTGTCATACCTTTATCAGACCACTTGAATTTTTCTTTCAATTTCATCATTCACAAAGTGGCACTCAATATCGAATGCTTGAAACCGGTGTACAACGCCATCTTCTTGTCACTATGCAAAGCTTAGGGCTTTGGGTCTACCATGGAATTCTCTAGCAACATCCTCCACCATCTCCTCGAATCCATCATTTGCATCTAAATTCCCCACTTATTCATGGCTAACATCTTCAACACTAGCCGTGTCAACCTCCCCGTGCAACAACCAAGAGGTGTAACTAGTTTGAAACCCTCGGATGATGAGATGTTCACGTAACTTCTTACTTCCAAAATATACATCATTTTTACAATCCTTACATGGGCAACGTGCTTGGACTACACCATTCTTCGAAACATGTTCAAAAGCTACCGTAGTAGAGGATTCTACTAAAGGGGTGTAATCAGGTGATTTTCTCAAATTACTATAAATAAATTCAATTCTATCCATAATCAATCACCTAAAATAAAATATAATTAACATCCCTACAACAAAAACATTCCCATAAAGATTCATGAATAGAACTAAAGCATCAAAACTAATTCTATGAACAAAACACTATCATTCATCACATCAATTAAAACTATTAGCTGATGATTGAATTGTAAACAATTACATACCTTATCCAATGCACATGGGCAGCTACATTAATTCTTCATGAACTCCGAACCCCATTTTGTATAACTCAAATGAGGATTTCAATAAACATTGACCTAACAACGTATTTTTATCATTCCTCAACTTTTGATTGTGAAAATATTTCAACAAAACCCTACATATAACCACAACTATGTTACGGAGTCGGAACCTGAACACGATTACACATCCGAATTCGTAAATATTTTCAGCTCTTTATCCATCAAGTAAACTAAAGGCTTCTCATTCAGAACTTTGTCAGTGCCACGTTTTGAATTCGTAAGTAGGTCACATTAAAGGCGGTTTGGCAAAGCTACCTTTAAATTTTACCATTTAAAGGCGGTTAAAAATAAAATCAACTTTGGTTATAATGAATGAAAGACAGTTTTCAAAAAAAACCCTTCGAAATTGAATTAAACGCCTTTAATATGTGGCCTTTTCCATGGCGATTCCTGGCCTTTTCCACCGAATCACCTTTGAGTGATTCCTTTAATCTAAGGCTCTCCAATAGTGTTAAATGGTTTGTATTGATTTTTTTTTCCTTTTTTCCTTGTTATGCTTCTAAAACTGATGTTTTTTGGTTTTGTTTTCATTTTTTCAACACTTTAACTTGACTTTTTGAATCCCTTGCTCTTGACTTTTTTTATCTCTCATGATCTTTCCGTTATATTTCACTCATCTCTTTGATTCGTTTATCGCATGTCTCTCATTTCTCATACGTGTCTCTATCTCTCTTTTCCAGTCCGAAAATGTATTAATAACCGGCAATGTTGATTATGTTAAGAAGTTGGCTGAAGAGACATGGGGAAAGCAAAAGGAAGTTTTTGACGAGACAGAAAAGAATAAGAGAAGCAGGAACCAAATGCTGAGGATCAATGGGGATGAGGATGTTAGAGATGAGTTGCAGAAATTCCGTAGTTTTTCATGAGTTTGGTAGCAAGATGAGCGATAAAGCTATCCGAATCCTTTTTTAGTAGCAAATGCAATTTAGACTAAAAGAGAATTATGGTTGTATCAAGAACTCTTCGTTCCACATTACCATACGTGTTTACGAGCCTTCAGATTTAAAAAAAACAAATAAAAAGGAAAAAGAATATTTTCTGAGTCTTTCTCATAGCAAAATACGAGTACATACTAGATATTTTCTCCTCATCCCCCAATAATATTTACGGAGAATAGCAACCACTCAGTACATTTGAGATATTAAGATAATGTCTCCTCCTCATCCAAAAATATATTCTCCCTCTGTCCCAACCATATCTACACATTTTTTGGTCAACTTTCGCAGGTCATGTTTGACCTTCGATAACTTTAGTTACGTATACTAACAATGTCTTAAATTTTGATATTTGAAAACTACATGATACAAGGAATCTAACGATATCTCACATGCAGATATTGGTACCTATATACTAGTTGAAATTCATGCTCAAACGTGCCTTGAGACTAGGGTGACTTTTTGGAAACCGTAAAACTTGTTTCTTTTGGTGTGACAAACAAGTTTTAATTGTAACCCAATTCAAAGTAATGCAAGTTTCATGTTCATATATGCATAATGTTCTTTCAGGCCTCATACAGAATGAGAATGCACAGGTATCATGCATTTCGTAAATGCACATCAAGGTTGTTCTCCGTAACTATAACAGACAACAATCGCCCAATAATATTTTAGCTGAAATACTATCAAACTATGACAGACAACAATCGCAGCATAACAGTGCAGCTGAAAGACAAGTATGTGATGGGGTACAACCACTCATCAAAAACTAGAAGAGCAAAAGAGCTATCACAACATTGGGGTCATGCATATGGCAGGGGGTGTCACAGATTAGGGTGTCACATAAGCAATCCATGGGGTACAACCAAGCATAGTACAAACATATGACCGGGTTAATGCATAAGGCATGGAACAGAGAAGCAAGGTCAAGCATAAATATTAGGGTCAAGAACATTAAGTCCCTGGGGTTCAGCCACCCAGAACATACACTGACAGTACAAGAATTAGAAGATCTAGCTTGAGTACAGTCTAAAAATAAACCTTCACATTGTATTGGTCATGTAAAACACAGGGGTTATCACAGTTTAGGGAACTAAAATAGCATTCCATGGGGTTCACCCACCCTGGACAAACCAGCACCCAATAAGCAGAAGAAAAAACAACGCAGTCATCCATCACATAACCAAACTAAACCATTTTACTCCCCTTCTTTGTGTTCACAAAAAATTCCAAAGAACGCTAAAGGGAAGATCTATTTTTTCCAGGCCCTGAATCCGGGTCTGCAATTTATGAAAGAAACATTTTATCAATCAATAAATGATGAAGAATAAGAGAGAACACTGTAAGTAAACCATCAAATGTACTCAACTTATTCGCCTCCTCCCTATCTTTAGCACGCTGGAGTAAATCACAAAGACCCAGAATACATATCTCGGCAGTCTTAAACATCGAATCCATTCGGTCAAGGCTAAGAGGAAGAGGCGGGGCCAGCATATGATCTGCTAGTGACCTAGCTTCCAAATCGATAAGGGGCGGACACCAACCATAATCGGAGGTGGAAGAGCCAACCGACATTGTCCGAGAGTGTCAGGGCTCAATGACATGGTTTATATTCGACCCCACTGGAGGCCAAAAACTTGACATTACCACTGTATCACAACCGGGGTACCACCCACAATTCAAACACGGGACGAAACAGGTATTAGCGGGGGACCGGTCGACCTGGGCGACGCCACCTACAGATCTGAACAAGGATGAAACCCTAGGGTCGTCGTTCAGTCCGGTCGGCGCCACCGAGGATTTAGACTCACAGACATCAGCACCGATGAGAGTTTCAGCCTCATCCGCCGGTGAGAACTCGGCAGATATGAAATCAGAAGAAGAATCTGAAACAACACATTTAGCACAACCACCCCCACACTGAAATCCACAACCATAGCCCCAGAAACATCCATAAAAAATTACGAAAGGCAACATAGGAGGAAGATGCGAACCGAGAGAAGCATAGAGAGAAGGAAGAAATATAAGAATTCAGAGAGAGTGAGGTGCATGTGAAACCCTAATGGGGTTCATAAAGAGAGCATATGGAACGGTTGGAGAGAGGAGAGTAAATGAGTGAGGAATCTCGAGGAAATAATGCCATTCAGACTGGTCAAAGAATGGATAAGAAGCTATTGAAAGGGAGATGAATGGTTTTGTTTGAAATTTAGGTTAAATAATCGTTGAATGAGGGGGGAATAATCAGGGTTTTATTGTGGATTAGGGTGATTAGAGCAGCTTGTGTGGGCTTATTAAGAGAGAAAATCATCAACTAAGTTGGGCCAACACAACATATAATAAGAATAAAAAGTTACCAAAATAGGAAATAAAGTGAAGAGTACAAAAACAGTTGGGACGTACCAAAAAGGAAAGAGTGTAAAAATAGGTGGGACGGAGGGAGTATTAGTTTGTGATGTATTGCTTATGATTAATGATTGTTTTAGATTCCATGGCCGGTTATTTGTCAACATTTTGGTGCCGCACTTTCCCAATTTGTTGGTAATGCATCGCATTCTTAATGAGGAGGGTTAGTAGATCTTATATCTGTTTCAATTAATATTTGGATTAATATATTTGGTGAAGGGTACCAACTCAAACATCCTAACCAAATTAGCAGGCCACTCCACTCTACAACAAAATTACCGCCATATCGTACATTAATATTATCCCTCTATCCCAATTCAAGCTGCAATTTAACTATTTATTTAGTCAAAATTTCTTAACTTTGTCCCCAAAATTGAATAGATGTATATGTATAAATATTATTGAGTGATATCTTGTTTGATTCGTTATAACATATATTTTCAGAATATAAACTTTTTACAAGTTTTAATTATCCTCAATAAAAGATATTAAGGATCAAACATTTTTTGAGTCAACTACTGAAAGTCAAAGTGTGCAGTTTGAATTGGGACAGAGGGAGTACCTTCCAATTAACAATTTTTTCACTAAATATTGTAAATAAATGAAAGAGCTACACTTTTATTACAATTTCACTGCGAATAAGAATCATCCATCTTGTTTCTGGGCACCTTTTATAGTCTCCTAAACTTCATTCATCTTCCTGAGCAAGATTAGAAGACGAGTTCTCCGTGAAAAACACAAAAGAATTAAATACCTAACAAGAACATAAAACCCACAAAATATTAACACCCAACAAGAACACCAACAACAAAGCATGCGAAAAAATAAACACCAAGAACATCAACAACAACAAAAAAAAAACACCCAACACCGCTAAGGCTCAGATGGGGAAAAACACTGACCGCAAATGAAGCGAGTTCAAACATAAACCATGGTATTTTTATCGGCAAAAAACATAGGAATACAAAGTAAATATATACAGTATTCATATTTGACCCTAGAAATATGACCACCCCCTCCCGATGTCTCTTAATCAATTATGAGAGATCCACTAGTTGAACCAAGAGAGGACTGTGAGTCAAAGATAGAATTTGTAATTGTTTCTCCTGTTTCTACTACTATACTACCAAGATTTGTAGATAGTGGCAAGTACCGGGGTCGTCCACATAGATGTTATGAATCTAATAATCAACTACACACAACCGTGATCGGGCCGTCAATCCGACCACTTGTTAGGAATAATCAATATTGGTAAAAACAAGCATTGGGGGGTTACTAAAACAACTAACATACAATTGATCGCGAGAATAAACTATATAAAATAGAACTTGGGGAATATTTGCTTAACATGATTAATGTCATTTCGATCCTTGATTTCATCACATACAAGAACTATGAACCTATTATAGTGTTTGTGACACGTGGTGTGGTCGATGGTCAACAC